>PVJS01012457.1:0-43841 GCA_004027185.1 Glis glis
CCTGTCACTGTCTTTGTGACAGTGTCGGCCTCTCCTGACTCTTTCAGGCCACTCACCCCAGCCAGAGCTGTAGTTCCTAGAAATGGACCAGTATGTCGCATATTTACAAGGTTTGGCTTTTTAGGTTAACACATGAGTATCTGAGAAATCACTTTTGAAATTGCTTCTTCTGATTGGTCCCAGTAATTACCATTTATTTTTATTGTTGGTGCTGGGGATTGAACCCAGGGGCACCCTACCTCTGAGTTGCACTCCTATCCCTTTTTAATTTTGAAACAGGGTCTGGCTAAATTGCAGAGTCTTCCTAAGTGGCTGAGGCTGACCTCGAGCCTGCGATCCTCCTCTGTCAGCCTCCCAAGTACTGGAATTACAGATTTGCACCACCATGCCTGACACATTAATTCATTTTTAAAACTTGTTTTTTCCTAAAACATGACAGTTTGCACTCTTTTCTCTTCCTCCTCCTCCTCCATTGTTTGCGAAATTCTATAATCCGGAGTATAAATCTAAGATTACTTTAAAAGCAAGCAAATAGTTCTTCCATTCTCGTGGTATTTTTTACAAGCACTGTAGGAATTTCGTACTGCACCCTGAGTTGTTTCTATAATCATTTCTTAGTGGAAACAAAATCTGAGAGTGTGCCCATGTAGCTGGCAGAATGTACTGATTATGCCCGATACTTCAGAGGTTTTTAATTATTTCCAACCAGGAGTTTCTTAACTAAGAGTTTATTTTGACAATGAAAAAAAAAATGTACAGTACTTTCCCTCCCTTAATAGCTAAATGTGTTTGCCAATGCTTCCTTTGGAAACATAGCAAGAAATAGGTAAAACAATTTAAAAAGCATTTTGAATACTCTTGGCTTTCTTAACCACCCCAAAGAAAACTTTTGATTTGGAAAAACTAAGTTTCAGTTAAGAAATACTTTTAGAAGTATTTTACTACCAAGTAAAATATTTGCAGTGTAATTCAAATTCTTTTTTATAGCATGTGCTTGCTTGTCTGTATGGATAACTTACCATGTTTACCCTACCTGTGGGGATTATTTTGCTCACTTACGTGTGCTGAGTAAGCTTTTATTTGAGGAAGGTGTCAGAGGGAGAGAGATTTTCAAAGTTAATTTCTTTGCCCATTTTAAAGTTAATAGAAGTCTTACTCTTTTTTTTCCCCTATCAATGACAATGTTCTTTTCCCCCAAATGGAAAATCCTCTTTCAATATGGCAAGCTGAAGCCTTCAGCGAATCATCTTTCTAGAAACCTTTCCCTCCAGTTTATTAGGAAGGGCAGGCTGTAGTATGTGGTGGGACGTCTTCAGCCCACCAACATTGACACACGGGGATACTCTAGCCAAAGAGTGAACAAAATGTAGGCCCCTAAAAGTAGGAGATAAAATCCTGCTTCGACATGCGATGCTCGCTCTTGGGGTCTCTGAGGCCACTCAATGGCTGCAACCTTGGGTGACCCGTGCAGTCGCTGTGGGAATGAACTGAGATGTCACTCGACTGCATCCTATTCACATGGCTCAAAGATGCTCAGTCATGTGGGGGAGCTCAGGTCAGTCAAAAAGAGGGACCCTCTTCACTCGCCCAAAGGAACTGGGTCGGAGCGTCGTGGCTCTCTATGTCAGCTGTCTTACTCTCTGGAATAAGAGTGCACACTCTCCTTTCTCGGTGTTCTCTGTGGGCTTGCAGTCAGCCCGTGTTCCACACGATCGCTGTGCGGGTGTGGTGTTAACCCTTCCTCCGTGAGGATGAGATCTGAGTGATGATATAATCAGGTAAAAGCTCCTTTTCAAGGCATTGCTATTATAGAAAGCTTATCCATCAGCAGCACGAAGATAAGGCTAGCGAAGATTTAGCATTCCGAGTAATTAAGGTAAAACGCACCACGGTGATACGACAGGGTTATCCATAACAGGACAAGGATAAAGGGACAATTTATGCCTTTGGAGTTTCCACTGGCATTCTAGACAGAAAGTGCACGGGGAGGACCATTTTTGAAATTAATGATGATAATTGATAACACCTACAATGCATTACAACTGGTAGGACCTAGGGATGTGTGGTTTGTTGAGGTATGCCGTATTCCTATTTTATTTTCAATATTTTTCTGACATATTGGATTCTGAACTAAAACATGTTGAGTAGTATTTTGAAACAAAAATCTATTTTAAATAGCGGCACAAAAATGGCTTTCATTCAAGGATGACGAGGGAACAAGAGAAGAAATCGTGAATTTTAGAAGAGATACACAAAACGTGCAATCTATTTTACTTTTTAGCCAACACTGGAAGGGAAAGAAACACGGGGCACTCCAGGGCATTTGTGCTACAAGAACACAGTACCGCAGACGGGGGGATTTACACGTCACGGAACTGTCTGCTCGGTTCTGGAGGACTGAACGTCCAGGATCCAGGTGCAGGGCTGAGCGTCCTGTGCCGCCGCTCTCTGCAACCACTGCAGCACCTGCTGCATACCTCAGAGGACACTCACGCCTCGTCCTCTCGTGGCCGAGGAGAAGAACAAGGGCAAACCCACTCCTGCAAGCCTTTTTAAAATGTAATTCAATTTTTAAAACACTTTTATTGGTGCATTGTAGTCTCACGTCATAATGTAGTTCATAGTGATAGTGACATACATGCACACAGCACTTGGCGGGCTTCCCCCCCCCCCGCTCCCTCCCCACTCCTCCCTTCCCCACACACGATATCGAGATTGACATATTCTCAAATATGTACAAAACGGCAAGAAAAGTGTTTCCTTCATTAATTCTCTCCCCCAGACCACCTCCATCGCTCCACTGGAGTTTCTCCTCCATTATCTAAAGTCTCTCTTGTATCCTGATTACTCCCCAGCTTCCACATGTGAGAGAAAACATATGAGCCTCCACTTGCTGTGACTGGCTAATCTCACTTAACAGTGTTCTCCAGGTCTATCCATTTTCCTGAAAATAACATAATTTTGTTCTTCTTTATTGCTGAGTAGAATTCCATTGTGTGCATATCCCATAATTTTGTAATCCATTCATAATTGTGTAATCCATTCATCTGTTGATGAACACCTAGGTTGGTTCCATAATTTGGCTATTGTGAATTGTGTTGCTATGAACATGGATATGCATGTATCACCATAATATTCTGATTTCAGTCCCTTTGGAAAGATTCTCAGGAGTGGGTAGCTGGATCAAATGGTGGATCCATTCCCAGTTTTCTAAGAAATCTCCACTGATCTGATCTCCATAGCAGCTGTACTAATTCGCAATCCCACCAACAGTGTAGAAGAGTTCCTATTTCCCCACATCCTCGCCAGCATTTATTGTTGTTTGACTTCTTGATGATCGCCATTCTGATTGGGGTTGGATGGAATCTCAGTGTAGTTTTGATATGCATCTCCCTGATGGCTAATGATGTTGAACATTTTTTCATGTAGGGCCCTAATCCCACCCACAAGGGCGTGTCCTCAGGACTTATTCACTCCCAAAGGCCCCACTTCTTCTTTTTTTTAAGAGGGGAACTTCTTTATTTTCATAGTATAAACAAAACTTCATTGGTAACATAATAAACATACCTTCAATCAACTTTTCCATAACCCCCAAAATAAGATCTCTGAATTAAAGTTTATTATATTTCATCTTAAATATTCCAAAACCCATTCATGTCAATTCTGGAATTTGAATCTTGCCCAATACTCTGGTATCTCTCCTAAAAGTAAATTCTGCTCAGTGGTCAAATTCTTAATTTTTGCTAGCCAACCATTTTTTTTTATCTTGCTCTCTCATTCCATACATTCTAGACTGTTCAATGGATTTGTAAGACACTTCCAAGATCTAGGGAAATTTCTTGCTCATTGTTTCCCTGAAATCTTGGCTCGTGTTCATCTTCTTAAACAAATAATATGCTCCCCAAATGTCCATTAGTTCCCCCTTCTTAATTCTGTTACATCAGTGATGAAGTTTCAACATATGCATTTGTGGGGGCCATTCAAAATATAGTATTATGTTTCCAAAGACACTAAGAAAATTGTGAATCTTCTCTCTACTGGAGACTTTTCCCTGAACCACTTTACTGACCCTCCTTCACCTTCTGCTTCTTGAATCTACACAGAAAGCAAAATCTCTCCTTGGACTCCTCTCCGCTGTGCCCCCTCTTCAAATATCACATGGATGTGTCAGCTTGTCAGCTTCACACGGTTCAGTCCCATACCTACAGCCCGCCTGGTGCAAAACCACAGACCAAACTCGCTCCTTTCTTTCTTGGTCACCTCATGTGATTTCCAAGTCCTACTGATTGTGTCAGTCTTCAATACCCACCCCACTTTGTACTGCAGGAATACTGTATCCTCTCCCTTCTAGGGTGCAGTCCTGAAGCAGCCTTGGGGTTCGTGTTGTGGCTGCCTGCCTCTTCCCACATCAGCCACAGGTACTGGAGGGTAGCACTAGGGACAGGAAGGACACATGGCCCAGCCTAGACTTTCAGACCCACCCTGCCCTGACTCCACGCAAACAGCCTCCTTAAAGAACAGCCCCTGGGCTGCCCATTCTTCCCTGTTATGGTCCCCGCAGGGAGGCGCCATCTGTCTCTCACTTTCAGCCATGCTGCACCCCCATGCTGCCCCCAACATGGTCGTCAGTAACCAGGGAAGTGAGTTACATTCACGGCGTCTCCATAGTCCTGGGTATTTAGACTTTTGACTAAACATGAAAAAAAGTTACACTAACTTTCGGAGCTACTTCCCTTCTTTGCACAGTGTGAACGATTGCGGGTCTTTAACTGTGTGCCTCTCCAGCGGAGTATAAACATCTGCAGTGTCCTGTACCGAACCAGGGCTGAGTACAGTACTTCAGTATTTGGCAGCTAGCAAATGCTACCAAACAACTGCTGCAGAGAGCCAATACCCGTGTGGGTTCTAAGTCACATGCATGTGACTATACCTCCTTGGTCTGTAACATAGCATGACCAGCATGACCTCGGAGCACATAGTCACTATTACTATTTCCCATGTGCTGTACAAAGAGGACTCCTTACATGGATTTGCAGTGTTTAGCATGATAACTTACAGACAGGAGAAAATTATTATTGTTGTTGTTGTTGTTGTTACTTTGGTGGCACTGGGGATTGAACTCAGAGGCCCCACCCTGTTTTATTGTTTTCTTTTGAAACAGGGTCTCGCTAAGTGGCTGAGGGTCTTGCTGAGTTGCTGAGGCTGGCCTCGAACCTGCAATTCTCCTGTTCCAGCCTCCCAAGTACCAGGATCACAGAGGTGTGCCACTGTGCCTGACGAAAATACTTTTTAATATAATTAATTGAAAAGACTTGAAAAGTGGTTATCTGACATCTGATCAGGGAATGCATTTCTGGTGTTCATAACTCTCAAAAATGTATATACTATAAAGGACAGGCCATTCCAATATTTAGGCAATTATACAAATTCTGTTCTTGAATATGATGAATTCATAGAAGGAAGAGGTCTGTTCTTAATGAATGCCAGGGCAGCTGAGCGTATCGAGAGTAACCGGGAAATGTGTTGCCAAGATCACTAAAAGTAGCATTAAGCCGGGCATGGTGGCGTGGTAATCCTACTACTTGGGAGGCCGAGACAGGAGGATCGCTGGTTCACTGACAGCCTCGGCAAGTTAGTGAGGTGCTCCACAACTTAGTGAGATCCTGTTTCAAAAGAGAAATAAAATGGGGCTGGGGGTATAGCTGAGAGGCAGAGTGCCCCTGGGTTCAATCCCCAGTACACACACACACACACACACACACACACACACACACACACATCTTGATAAAATAACAGTCCTAATAATCAGTATTTTAGAATAACTGAAGAAAAATAATAAAGTGTATTAAAAGTAAGAGAATTACCTGTTTAGAATCTCAATAGCTCATATATTTGTGACCTTAGTTAAAAGGATAAATGAACAGAAAAAATAAGAAAAAAAGGCAAACAGAATATCTGTTCCCGCATTTCAGGTGAGATATCTATATTTTCCTTGTATTTTTTTTCTCATTAACTCCAGAAACCCACAGAAGCAAGTCTCTGTGCAGCCCTAAGTGTCCCCATTCCGTTTGAGATGGTATTTCCAATAAGGGCACTGTTTCTTGCAAAGAATATTACATCTCACTAATTGTCCTACAAATCCCATTCTTAATTAAAATCAAAATCTTTATCGTAACAACTTTACTCTATCGCTTGCAAATATGTGTTCTTTCTTGTTTGTTTGGAGGACGATGCTCTGGATACATCTTTTTTTTTTCTTTTTCAAAAAGGAGCAGCCCTGGTGAGAAAAATTTACAGCAATTGATTTTGTTTGTTTGTGGCTGCAGCCGTAAAAACTCCCAAGCACAACTCAATAGTGCTTGTGGGGCACCGGCGCGCTGGCCCCTGGGCAAGCAGTGGGTTTTATAACACTGATAATGCTAGACAATAATGCAAGGTACAACGGTTCCAGTCTCCTCATTTGTCTCTGCTGTGCACTCAGTTGTACACTCCGTCGTGCATACGCTGGCTATAACGTGACATATTTAATTCTGCATTTCGTCTCTGCTTTGTTACCCAGGCACAAAAACAGCAAGTCAGCTTTGGGGATGCCTCGTACCAGCCCTCTCCCCGCAACAACAGCAAAAGTAAAGACCACATCGGTTTGAATAACAGTAATGGTGGGAAAATCTATCCCAAGGTCCACTCTTTAGAGGGGGAGTGGGCAAACCAGGAAGAATAGACTTTGTCATGTGCAAATATGGTGACCATAAATGGGGCTGGAGGTTTTCTCCATTGTCCTCGGGGTTTGCCATGAGAGAAAGCGGGTGAGCGAAAGAAAGACACGTTTGATAGAGTTGTGTAGAGCGTTTGAATGGCCACTGGGTGTTGAGCATTGTCTCGCGGTGACCTCAATTCGGTACAGTAGAGACCCTTGTAAGTACTGTCTGAAGTCACAATACTACTATTCTCCTCCGTTTAGTAAAAGGGATTAGTTAAAAGGGTGACGTTCCGTGCAGAGGGTTCCAAGTATTCCATGAAACAAAAGGCTCTGAAATGTTTTTGAAGTTATTTTTAATTGAGTTGAACTAATTTAATAAAGGTCCTACGGAGGGAAAAAAAATAAAGGAATGTGATTGTTTTATGATTCCTCACAGATGGAATGGACATTTATAGCATACTTCTCCTTTAGTGTTCCAGAGAACAGTAGCTCCATTTACAGCTACTGTTAGCAATTTAAAACTGCTCCAAAATGAAGTCTTTCAAGAAGTTGACAGCTTATAAATAAATCTGTCTGATAAAATTGAACATAAACTGCATCTGTGGTTAGTTTGCCAAAATTAATTCTACATTTAATTAGAGATAGCAGTCAAACATATTTAATAAAAAGCAGTCTTGGAGAGTAAATCACATGGAGTCAGATTTTAGCAGACGTTTTGCATTTTTTTTTTTTTTTTTTTTGCAAGGAGTGATGGAGTGACCTCACCTCTCTGGTTCCCAGTCATATGCAACGTGAGCTCTGCAGACTTACGGGGAAGCCAGTGCGTTCGCGTAGCTTGGAAAGGTTCCTGCTCAGCTTAGGGTAAAGAGAGAAAACGATCATTTTGTGATTTCTCTTGATTTCATCACTGGGTTTAACTCTGATGGCGTATGTATTACGCCCACAAGCACTAACAATTTCTTTGCTAATAATTACAAAGACCAGGCTAAGGTAATCCTAAACTACCTATGTGCAAGTGTGAAATTGTCCTTAAATTTAAAAAAAATTCTTCGGTAATCTGAATTTTTTTACAAATATCTAACCATTGCAATGAGATGTATCAAAGTCAGACACTGGCCACAATGTCATTTCTTTCTCTGCAAAGACTTTAAAAATCAGCCTTGCTTCTCAAATATTTGTGCTCATTCTACATGGTTTTAAGCAATGTGGTATAGCTGTGGAGTCCTGGGGAAGAATAAAAACACAGAGATCAATCAGAATGCAGTAAACAATATTTTGGAACAAACGTGACTTATAGTTCAAAGGGCAAAGAAGCAAATCTTCAAACACTGCACATTTCCACACACAGTCCATAGTCCTAGGTAAAGTTTACATAAAGACAATAGAAACCAGCCTTAGCCATAAAAGTTCCAGATACGGATAATAAACAGATGAACCTACACGAATGCATCCCAAAATTAAAGTTGACTTAGTCAAATTTTATTTTGATCTTTTTGAATAGTGTGATGTTACTTTCTAGAAATGTGGGGGAATTGAAGAAATAGTGTATTATTGTGGGAGATAATGTCGCTGAACTTAGCATCACATTTGGGATTGACATTAAGCATTTATTTCTTGAGTCTCAGCATTACTATCACAGTGATGACTAATTTATACTAAATGTTTTTCCAAGGTGGCCACATGTTTTGGTACCATGTAGTTATTAATACCACTTCTGATGGAAATAAACAAGGGATTGTTTTCAGTTCTTCGAGCATAATTTAGAGACTTTGTCCTTTCAGAAAAGTATTTTTTATTTTCCACACATTAATTTGCCTTTCCAATAACTTCATCAAAAATTTTCTAAGTGTTTGGAGAATAGTGGGAAATAAAAGTAGGACACGCTTATTCCTAAAGTTCAAACAACAGGTCATTCCCTTGACGTGTGCTGCAGGAGCCTTGCATGGACTGGATTCTGGAAAAACAAAACAAAACAAAAAATAAAAAAAGCCGTGGTAAATGTGGACAACACAATAATGTTATCTACTAGTAGCTTTTAGTTCTGTCAAGGGACAGTTATCCTGTTCTAAAACTCCTAGGTGAACTCAGAGGTTAATGTGTTACAGTCACTTAATCATTTATCAGAATACAAATCAGCCATAGGCTGTAACTAAAAAAAAGTTATTTAAAAATCAAGTATCCCAAAATGAACACTTAACCAGTTCAGTTATCCTATAGCTTCTAAATTGTCAATAATGTGTCCCAAAGGACTGACTGAACTCCTTAGCTATCTCCTTCTCTAATATATGGGATCCAAGAAAATAATTTTAATCAATGGTTTCAAGTCCTAAGTAGATAATTTGTGTTTGAGCACCCAATGCAGAATTAGAATATCATTAATGCAGCCTGGTGCAGTGCCTCATGCCTGTCATCCCAGGACCTGGGAGGCTGAGACAGGAGGATTGCAGGTTTGAGGCCAGCCTCAGCAACTTAGCAAGACTTTGTTTCAAAATAAAAAGGCTAGTGGCTGTAGCTCTAAGGTAGAATGGTCCTGGGTTCAATTCCCAGAACCCCTTCCCTTCCCCCCCAAAATATCATTAATGTAACTGTATAGATAAACATCAAATGATTGCCCCTTTCATTTTAATAAAAATAAATAAAGAAAAATATCCTCAATTTAGGGAATAGGTAAAAATGTCATTATTTGTCATTCTGATGTCATACATTTTGTAGATCTGTGGAAAATAACTTTTTTTTTTGTGGTACTGGGGATTGAACCCAGGGGCATTCTACCTCCGTGCTATACCCCTGGCCCTATTTTTTATACTTTATTTTGAAACCGGGTCTCACGAAGTTGCGGAGGGCCTCACTAAGTAGAGAGAGAGAGAGAGAGAGAGAGAGAGAGAGAGCTGAGGCTGGCCGCGAACCCGGATCCTCCAGTCTCCACCTCCCAAAGTACTGGGATTACAAGCATGCACCACCACGCCTGGCTGGAAAATAACTTTAAAAAATGTTAACAACTCTGTTATAATTTAGACGAACGGCTTCAGAAATGTTGGTTAACTGTTACTTGGTTTCTTGTGGTCTGGGCAGAAAAGCACTTTTAGCAGTTGATCTTACTGGGGTACATTGCTTAATCTGTCTGGGCCAAAGTTGCTTCATCTTTTTTTTTAATTTATTTATATTTTCTTGTGGTACTAGGGATTGGACCCAGGGGCAGCCTACCTCTGAGCTACATCCTCAGCCCAATTTTATTTTTTATTTTGAAACAGGGTCTCACTAAGTTGCAGAGGGCCTTGTTATGTTCTTGAGGGTGACCTCGAACCTGGGACCCTCCTGTCTCAGCCTCCCAAGTACTGGGATGACAAGCGTGCACCATCACGCCAGGCTTACTTCATCTTGAAAAATGAAAATATTGACAAAGTAAACTCTGAAGCGGCGTCTTAGTCTTTAATTCCATTATTACAGCATTTGTACCCATCCTACCGACTCTCTTACATTACAGATGCTGTTGGCAAGCATGGTGGCGCAGCCTGTAATCCCAGCTACTCTGGAGGCTGAGGCTGGAGGATCACAAGTTTGAGGCCAGACTGGGCAATTTAGCAAGAACCTGGCTCAAAATTTAAAAAAAAAATAAAAATAAAAAGGTTTGGGGATGTAGGTCCATGCCCCTGGTTTCAATCCCTAATTCAAAACAGAACAAACAAAACCCCCACAAATGTCGTTTCTTGTCATGGTTTTGCGTATTTCATGAGGTACCATTGAACCTAACGGAGGGGAGACGCAGTTTGTATCGGTCACAGGCGTAGTCTTTGTTATATCATAAGGTGTTAAAGTTTGAGGATAGAAAGGGAAGTAGGGTCATTGAGCCTCTCAAAACCTTGTTATAGACACACTAATAACAAAAATATTTCTGTTTAAAAAAAATCCGATGCTCAGTCCTCTGATGACAAAACTTGTCATCCTTTCATTCCTGGGGAAGGTGAGAGGTTTGGTTAAGAATGCCTAGCCAAATGCATGCAATATATACTGCAAAGGTATATGTTCTAGAAGGGCTCAATAAAGTTTTATAAAAATCCTGGTAGCTCCTTGCAACCAGGGCCTGGCTGTGTGAGGCTGGGCTGGGAGTGCAGAAGGGACTGTCCAGGAACCAGTGCTCCGTCCCACCCTCCGCCCTTGCGACTTATCTGCGTATGTTGGCCATCACCCCTGCTTCCTGTCTCTTGCTATAGATCCTTTAACTCCTGATGAGGCCAGTTATCTTTTGAAAACTCAAATCTGCTTGTGTCCTCCTCCTGATGGGAAACTTTCAATGGTAGCCAGTGGCCTCCAGTATAAATTCAAACTAGAGACCCTTATTATGTGTGTCTTACCCCCACAGAACTTTCTAGCTTGCTAGCCTCCACTGTACTTTCTAGCGCCCGTCCATTCACACTGTCCATAACTCCGGTTCAGATGCAAAAGCCAACACAACGTCAGCGCTTCGGTCAAGCTTCCCTTTCCCGGGCGCCCCCTCCTCCCCACAGCTGTGGCCCCCTCCTCCCCACAACTGCCTCCCATTGCTGGCTTGCTTCTTAGTCACCTCTTACAAACCTCTTTGCTTTCCACATCCACCTCCAGGCGCAGCACATCTAAGAGGAACCCGGCCACAGCTAACTTTGCAAGCAGAGGGAGGCAGCTGGTGGGTGAGGTTGATGTTGTTGTCATGTGTTTTATGGGAGTGATTCCATCTATGTACAGATAGTAAATATGAAATTTATGCCCTTTTCTAAATTCTCATAGTATGTCTATGTGTTGCAACTCAACGCAGACCCGGGCCACAGTTCTTTATGGTTTGGGGTATTATTTAAATATTTCCAACTTATTCTTAAGGCTTTTCAAAGCTTATGTATTTAATGTAACATTCAGAATTGCTAGGGGTGTGTTGTTAAGATTTTAAATTGCCATATTGAAGCCAAAACTGAGACTTTAGTCTTTACTTAGCTACATATATGTGCATATATATATATATGTTTATACTTGAAAAATACCTTTCAAAGGGAAGTACCACCTTATATAAATTAGTAATCTCTTTTAATTGCCTTGGATGCTTCAGTCTCATGTGGATTTCTGAAGTCAGGCGCAGCTTTGATGTTTTATTAATTAATTTCAAGGTGGCTCTCTTTCCAGAGCGTAGCACCCATATTGATTCTGTGTAGGATGAAGCCTGCAATGTCTCTCTTGGCACCGCTGCTCCTTGCAATCAGATCTAGAAAGGGTTTGATCGTTTTGAAGCAACTCTCCAACAGTCAACTGTTGGCTGCCAAAGTTCAATTTAGATAAGCGAAGGGGAAGAGTTTAGAAATTTCACACATTGGATGTGTGATGGGGAAAACCCAACGCACGGTATTAAAGCTGCAGGCTTTGGAAGGGAAGCACGATGCGTCCTGAGCTCTGCACGCCCGTCTCCGTCAAGGGTTTCAGGCAGGTTTGGTTCAGAAAAGCCCTGCGTGTTGGAAGCCGATCTTGGAAGGGGCTGCGTGGTGTCAGGGAAGCACCAGGGCAAGTCTTGGGTGCGCAGAGACTGCAAAGTCGGCTGCGGTAGCACGACAAAAACTGGTCTGTGTCGTTTGCCACTGCCAATCTTCGTGATTGATACAGATTGCCGGAGCCATCGCTATCATATGGTGCTCCATATTGATTGTTAAAAATCTGCAGAGGCGAATTATTTGAAGTGTGTTTTTCCATACCATTGGCTGATTTTTTTTCCCCTGTGTCAAAGAGTTTTGAAACATTTGACCTTCATTCTCAATTCTCCCTTCTTACCATGACTCGGAGCAAACGATATCCCTGCTTGCTGATAATACTTTACTGATGATATTTTAATTTAATTATTAAGGAATATTGCAAAGGATAGCATCTCACTTGAAAAGTCATTATGGAAAAGGTTTTCAATGTGTCTGTTGTTTCTACTTTTAGGGGATATATATATATCTATATATGTGTGATATATATGATATATATGTGATATATATGATATATATGTGGTATATATATGTGGTATATATATGATATATATATGATATATATGATACATATATATTTAATATTATTCAGCTTTAAGAAAGAGAACTAGAAGTTCCATGCCAAATGAATTCCTTTAGAGGAGCTTTCAAACTTATCAACCCTTACACAAAAGGCAGGACCTAGCTTTGGATATTTTTTTTAATATTGAGGTTGGCCCTATTTGTCTGTCAAATTCAAACCCAACCCCTTGAATATGAAAATACTAGAGACTTTTCCAAGCTGAAAAGATTCTACACACGTGTGAGGGGCAGGCGAGCTGGAGGGCTTCCTTGAAACCACCTATAACGTCAGGATCATTAGAAGGCAGGCGGCCGGCATGCTGGATTGGGGCTGTTGGAAAGAACCCACGGAAGAAGGAAAACAGATGGTATTATCATTCCAGCCCCGGCACTGTGTGCATTTTTTTTCGTCAGAATCTGATTGAAGTTTCTGGAATTATTAAGTGGAGAGATAATAGAGAATAAGAAAATGAGACCCGGGAGGCCTCACCAAGTCTTTAATGCGCACTTAAACAACGCTGCCTGCAGGTTCAACACCCCATGCTCAGGTGTCGTGACTTTACGAGGTCTGTCTCCAGAAAAGTTCTTTAAGGTGAGGGTCACCATTTTAACTAGAGGAATATCAAACTGTTTGGTTAGAAAGATAATAATGAGCACCCAAGTCTGGATGCAAGATGCCACACATGTTGGAGTAGATTTCTATAAGAAGGAAAACATAAAGCAACAATAGTAAAGCTCCATCCACATACAACAGCTACAACAACAACGATAACAACAACAACGAACTCCTTCATTCCACAATCTGGGTTTAAATTAAACCAGTGAGGACAAAGTAAAGACCATTGTCATTTTCCACCTCCAGCCTTCTTCCTCCCCGCTTTCCTTACTCCACTCCTAACTGTTAACTATCTCCATTTCCTCCTCGGAAGCTTCTAGCTTCATTAGTTTTGGTTTGCTGACCAAAGGAGCATGCAGGCAGAAGCAGCAGCTTGCCTCGGTGTGCAGGCACTATTGAGGCATGCTGCACGTTAGTGTCATTTTACTTTGGCCTCCCTGGCTCCTTTGACAAATAGTGCACAGTTCAACAGTTTCGCTAAAGTCAACCAACTAACCAAACAAGCACAACTCAAGCCTTGATGTTCACCAATTCCTCTCACCTTCGTTCCAGCAGAGGGACATTCCAACTTTGGATTTGCTCTTTTCAACTGTATCTATTCTTTTAATGTGGTTCAGCCATGTTTTTAAAAGTATAACTTAGCCGGGCGTGGTGGCGCACGCCTGTCATCCCAGTCCTTGGGAGGCTGAGACAGAAAGATCGCAGGTTTGCGGCCAGCCTCAGCTACTTAGTGAGGCCCTCTGCAACTTAGTGAGGCCATGTTTCAAAATAAAGAATACAAAATAGGGCTGGGGATGTAGATCAGAGGTAGAATGCCCTGGGTTCAAACCCTAGTACTGCAAAACAAATAAATAAATAAATAACTTTATGAATTTAAATGATAAAATGCTTTTATCACTCAGGTGAGCAATTTGGGATTATGGCTCCGCCCCCTAAATATCTTTCTGCAGTTTTATAGTGACCATCATTGGAACTAAATATCATTTTTTTCATTCCTCCTAAAATCCAGATAACTTAGCTTATAGTCTTCTGATGTGAAAAGATAAGATTTTTTACTCTACACTCTCATTTCTCAAAAGAAAATATTGACAAACGTGTTCTTGATTTTCCATTTAAGATTGACATGATAGAAGATGAGAAAAATCTGCAGGCCCTGTGTCTAAACGGCATTGTCTATTAATGAGGTAACAGTGTTATCAGCAGGAAGCTGCCAAATTGTATTTGGAGACTGAAAAAAGCAAAACCATCTATAGAGTAGAAACCACATTTCCCAGGTCAGGCAGGAGAATCATCGTTAAGATTTCTGAGAAGGACACAGAACTTTTGAGAGCGATATGATGCGTGCTTCAGTCAAAAGGCAAAAGCAACTCCAAAGAGTGCTTCGGGAAGCGCTGGAATGTCCTTCAGCACTGTGTTCACTTTCAATCGCAACGACAGATGCTGAGGACAGTCGACTTAGAGAAAAGATTTATTTTAGCTGGATTCATTGTCCCCATTGCTTGTAGGCTTGTGGTGAGGCAGTATATCATCACAGGAGAGTGGCGGAGGGAAACTGCCCATGCCATGGTCAAGAAGAAGAAAAAAAAAAAAGAGGAAGGGCCCAAGTTCCACAATCCCCTTCTAGGGCGCTAAGGACCCAATTACCTAAGGACCTCCCCATAGGCTCCGCCTCTTAAAGGCTCCACCATCTCCCAAGAGCGCCACCCTGGGGACCGAGCCTTTAACACACATACCTTCGGGGGACAGTTCCAATCCCGCCTATTGCAAGCACAAATTCATTTTGTTCATGTGGAAAAAGAGTCAGACTTCTTAAATTGAATATTGCACCTTTTTTTTTCGTAATTTACAGAAATAAACATTGAGCCTGACACCAGGTTTGTGTGGGAGTAAGGTAAATTTGGGCTAAATGACTGATGTGCTGTTTGCGTATAAACATTAGATTCCATATTGCAACTGTCTGTCACTACTCTTGTCATTAATCAAATAGGTACTAAATGTACAGCAATGTTTAGCCATATTTAATGTAGTTCGCTTTCATAATCATGGCTGGTAACTATCCAGGTGCAGGTGGGAGCTATTTTCCCCTTTGGTTTAAGATTATGAAGCATCATCCACTGTCTTTCTATAGAATTAGAATCTGCGTATAGAGGTGTGGGACTTGATCTGTGGAATTCGGTGTCGTCTGTGGTCTGATGTCAATGTGAGATTAAAAAAATCCCGGATATCACTGAAGTATTGGAAAAAGAGGAGGTCAGTGTCTTAGATTCTTGGATATGGCCCGATAATAGAGCTGGTTCATTTCTTTTCCCTTTTGGAAACAGCTATGCATTTAGAAGTAAAAATGGAATAAAAAAATGAAAATGAAATGAGAGCTGTGTGTTCTGTTGAAGTTACTCCTCACGTCTTTGGCACTAAACTTTGGAGGAAGCAGAGAGAAGCATACTTCAACTATGAATGAACAGGTATTCAGTATCTGTATAGCAAAAGGTTGTGTTTAATCTCCAGTGAGTTGGTTTTACTCTAAAACTTGATTTATAACTTGAGGTTGCTTTGGAAAAGAATATGTAGTTTTACATGCTAGTATCATTTCAATTGGATCACTCTTTAAAAGTCAAGCAAAATGGACCCTTCAAGGGAAATAAAATGAAATTTATAGATTACCCCCCAAAATACAACTTGTTAGACCACTAAGATTGTATCAGAAATTAGTCACGAATTTCTCTGATAGATGCTCTTCCTTTTTTCTATGCTTAGGTTTATTCTTTATGTATTAACTGTGAAATAATCCGAAGCCAAGGGTGACAGTAAAGAAGCAACCAATAAACAAATATGTCTGTTCTTTCTGCCTGGTTTTATATAGTTTCTTAAATTCATTGAATATTGTTCTTTTTTTCCCCCCTCTCTTAGAAGAGATCAGAAGTGTGCAATTGAAACACTTGTCCTAGGTAAAAGGTCTAAATTGGAATCACTATTGAAAAATTCTGGTTCCTAATATAAATGTTTATTCGAAAATGATAGATGGTCCTTCAGGGACCCTGAAGTGTTTCTGTGGATTCTCATGCCTGGTTGGAAGTTTTATTGAAAATGGCTGTAAATCAAGGAAAGAAAGCTACAAGTACATTTCTTGTCATCTTTGGAGCGATAGTAAGCCACCCTCCCCGCGAGGGAAGATGCCATTTTTACATGAAGTAGCACTCTAAGGTGTTGAACTGGAAAGAAAAAACATGTTCCCACATGTGACCCCAGTGGTTACCCATGCAGTGTAGCGGAAGGGGTAGGGAAGATAAAGATTAAGGTCATGATTGTCCATGGGTCTAAAATTTAAATTTTCAGAACATTGTGTGGTTTTGTTTGGTGTGTGTATGTGTGTGTGTGTGGGTGTGTGTGTGTGTGATTGTTCTTTTACAAGATAGTCATTGACTAGCAAGTTGAATTTGAACTCATTCGCTATAGGGACCAGGTGAACTGGTTCTCCAAATGCATCTGATGTTTGCTTCTTCTGGAATAAATATAACCATTCTGAATGAGCAATAGCTGGATGTAGCTCCTTCGCATGCGGTTGAGTTCCTCTTGTTCTCGTTCACAGGATGGAACTACTTGTGTACCATGGATGGCTTTGAATGGAGAAGAAAAGTATGCTCCATTATAAGATGTCAGAAAAGGAGTCCCTGTATTTTTGCAAAATTAATTTTCTGTTTTACCCTGCTTCAGGCTGTGTCTTGTGGACTAGCGAATGAGTCGAAGGACTTATGTTCTGCTCCAACACCCTCTGTCACTCATTTATGTTTCCTTTTTTCTTTTTAGTTTTCCCACGTGCTCTTCACGTGAGGTAGGGCTTAAGAAATCAATCTGGAGTGTCCGGTTTGACAGTGCATTCAAAAGAGATGCGATATAATCATTATCCCTCCAAGTCAGTATTTTTATAGCATCTAGTCTTCAGGCATGTGCGTCGCTTTACTGATGTTTTAGTTTCTTTTCCTACTTGAGCTGAGAAGGAGGCTTATGTCTCATAGAGAAGTTGGTGGACTGTTGCTAGTAGACAGAACCCTGGACTGGCCCGGGGTGGCTGCTGCCTCAGAGCTTTGGAGTCAGAGGCCAGGGCCGCCCCATCTTCCTCGGCCCACTTCCTCCGGGGCAGGATGAGTGGCTCACCCTGGATGGTGTCTCTTCTGAAACGTGGGCGCCCACAGTGACTTCTAAATGAGTCTCAAGTCCTTTTGATATTTCCTGCCAACACTGAGCTCAACCCTTCCTGACTTTCACTGTAGATAGTATCTGTTCCGTAAATTGTGGTAGTTGATTATATTTAATGATATCCTTTATCGTATAATTTTTTATATGGCAATCTTTTTTTTCTTTCTTCTTTTTAGGAGCTCACATTTGAATAATGCTCACTCTCTCATTAGGCTCATTCTTCTCTTGCCAATGAAAGATCCGAGCTTCTCCAGGAAAGAGACTTTGTGCTTCTTTTTCCCCTTTTCCTCTTAACACGTTACAGAGGAACTGTCACAGCTATTTGAAGTGTTGATAAACTTATCAAATTCAATTGCAAACTTATTTAGAACCCATGCAGGATGCTTGATTCAGAACCATAGAAACAACACAGCTAACTGTTGAGTGAGGATTAGGAAACCTGCATTCCAGTCCCAGTACCAGCATTCTCTGGGGACCGGCCCTCCCAGGTGTCACCGTGCGGGAGTTGGCTCTTCTCTACACGGAGGTAAAGAGGCAGCAATGTCAAGGGTCCTTCTGCTGCTCCCGAAAATGTATCATGCAGGTCATAAACGATGTTGATTAGCATTTCCCAAGCGACCCAGTCCCTTCTCAAGCCTTGTTGGTTATTCTTTAATTCAGTGATTAATATGTGTTTAGGAAGCACCTACTATGAGCTCCGTGCTGCAGGTCAGGAAGTGCAGGGGTTGAGTCTGGTCCTTGTTTGAACTTGGGCGGATCAGCTCACCAGTTCCAGCCATCTGCAGAAGGGGGTAGATGTGGCTTCTGTGGTCCCAGGAGCTGATGGGGCTGAGGATTAATTGGGTTGTGCATCAAGCATTTAGCCCAGTGCCTGCCATACAGGATAGGGCACATAGTGTTATTAACACTGTTATTGCGTGATGTGTCTAATTTTTAAACGATTGGCCGGCGTCATATTTAATGGTTTATAAATATATATAAAATATAAGTATAAAACATATAAAAATAGCACAGCTGGTTATTTCATTTTGCTAGATTTAGAAATTCAGATACAATTTGATTTTAAGCAAGTTACTTTTCCTCTCTCTTGGAAAGAAATACCAGTCTCCTATTGTATTCAGAATTACATGATTTTACAGGATACCAGAGAGACTTCAGATAATGGAGGAGAAACTTCAGTGGAGCCAGGGAGGTGGTCTAGGGGAAGGGACAGGGGACGAGGGAGGACCAATGAAGGAATCACTTCCATCGACATCATGTACATATATATGTGAGGATACCAACATTAATCTCGGTATCCTCTACTGAGTGGGGAGGGAGCGAGGGGAGAGCTCACCAAGTGCCGTGTGCATGTATATCCCTGTCATTATCAACTGCATTATGAGAGACTATAATGCACCAATACAAGTATAAAAAATAAAGTTAGAAACAGCAAAAAAAAAGAACTACATGATTTTAAAGTAAAATAGTGTAAAGAAAATTTATAGCATAATGTTTGGCATCTGAGGGTCAACACACTTGTTCCACACAAAGCCAACCTACGGTGATTAGGCAGAACTAGTGTAGTTTTGTTCTAGACAACATGGCTCTCTGGAGGTTACCTCTAGTGGAGAATCGACTGGAAGAAGCCTGGCTCAGCCATGTGTGTTGATAGAAGGAAGTCATATTGTAATCCGAGTGCAACTGCAGAGATACATGGGTAAAAGTTCCTTGAGCTGTATACCCAAGATTCTTCAACTAAACATAAATTATGTCTAAAAAGTTTGTTCTTGTCCCTAATCAGACATACTACATTATACTTTTAGGACTAGGAAAACCCTCGTGTATTATGTTTCTCATGCCCTGGCTTCTATTAAGACCTCTACACAGTCTGTTTTTATTTCAACGGTGCATAAAAGTGAAATTGGGCCCTGTGGCTCCGGAGCTCTGAAAGCAGTCGAGGGGACTCTGCGTTTCTGTGCATTTCACCCTGCTGCCTCGGTGTGGCACCTCACAGTTGAGGGTCTTTATCGCCTGCCCATTTCTTGAACCTACCTTTTCCGGGGTGCAGACCAATCTGCTGGTCAAGGAATTCTCTTTCTACCAGGAACTTCTCGTGCGACTTGCTCAGTGCTTGTGCCTCTGCCTTTATGAACGTTTCCAAGATGAGGAATAGCTGATGGTTTGTTCCCCTCAGACCCTATTTAGGATTGGGACCCTAGGAAGGGGTGGAGGTGTGGGGGGAGCAGAAGGGACCGCGTAAACTTATACACATATACACACAGTGCGTGAAGATGGAGAAAGGCACCTTTCGTTACAGCTGGCTGCAAAAGTTTCTGCCTGCGCGGCTGCAGATTCTCTGAGCAGATTAGCTGTGCGGGAGGCCAGGACAAAGCCTTCTGTGTGAGAGATCAGGCGGAGCCCTCTCTCTAGTCGTTGACAGAGGTAACTGGTGTGAAGCAAGGCCGGCTAGCTCCTCCCACGATGCTCCACAGAGGCTGTGCTTGCTCAGTGGATAGCCATGTGGAGGATACTATGAATTCCCTATTTGTGTAGTAGCTGGAGCTTGGGGTAGGATTTAATATTGAATGGACTCCAGATTGTCTAAATTGCAATCGCAGTGTTTATTTAAATAGCCTGCAGGGACCATTAAAGCATTTTAACTTTTGCTCTTATGTTTCTTGTGTTATGAAATCTCGAAGCACATCAAGAAAAAAAAATGCAGTCCTGTACAAGCGTGAGGGTGCGCAGAGTTCTCCTTGCTGTCAGAAGAGACTCCAGAGCCTCTGTTCCCTGAAGTGGCATGTCACAGGCGTCGACGGCCCGGCTGTGTGTGCCATCTCTGTGCACCCCCGCCCGCCGGCCTGGCGCTGGGCACGGGCATCTCATAGGTCAGGAGAATCCTTCCCACACTGGGCCCCTGTCTGGAATGCTAGGGTCCGATCGGCTCCCAGTAGTTTGCATAATTCTGTACTTTTAAGATGACGTGTGACTCTCTTTGAATCACCTGGTTGTGAGGCCGTTATTCAACTTTCATCTTGAGATAAAGAAGAATTATATTCTTTCCCTGCCTGGGCAGAGCCAGAATCTTTGGTTTCGTGGGCAAGGCCATGAACTGGAGGAAACAAGAACCCTGAGGTCTTTGGCTTCTCACACGGCGATTTACGATAACATTAAAAATCACTTCCCAAATCATTGTTCCTTATCCAGAACTTTCTACAGTTGGTTAACTTCTCCAGAAAGGCTTTGCTGACTTTTTTTTTTTTTTTTTTTACTTTTTAGGCTCTAAGCCTGGAGTAGCATTTGACAATGCTAAATACTGGTTTTTGATTATGCAAAAAAGAAAACAACCTAGTCCCAGATATCCAGATATCATTCTGAATTGTTGAGCTCAATTTTTAACATTTTTATTTTTATTTGTTTATTTTTTTAAATTCCTACCGAGTGCCTATGGCTGTGCTAACTGCTTGGGCTGCATTAATATTGGAGCCTGTTCCTGAGGCTGCACCTGTGAGTAGGAAGACAGGGTGCGTGTCAGTGGATGATCAGAGCCCTCCCGGCCCCTGCAGGGCCAGCCTTTCTGCACCTTTTGCTTGTGTCTCTAGAGGTGATGCCAAAAGCTACTGATCTCAGAAATAAAAGAGGAACTAATATACTAATGTGTACTTATAAAGTTTTGGCCTTTCTAAAAATATATTGCTGGGTATGGTGGCACATGCCAGGAATCCTAGTACTTGGGAAGGCTGAAACAGGAGGATGGTAGGTTCGAGGTCAGCCTCAGCAACTTAGTGAGACCCTCAGGAACTTAATGAGACTCCTTCTTTTTTTTTTTTTGCGACCTGGGGATTGAACCCAGGGGCATTCTTCTACTTCCGAGTTACACCCCAGCTCTATTTTTATTCTTTATTTGAAAACGATCTCGGTGAGTTGCAGAGGGCCTCACAAATTTGCTGAGGCTGGCCACAAACCTGCGATCCTCCTGTCTCAGCCTCCCAAGTACTGGGATTACAAGTGTGTTCCACCATGCCTGGCTCTTAATGAGACACTTTCAAAATAAAAAATAAAATAGGGCTGGGGGGGTAGCTCAGAAGTAGAATGCCCCTGAGTTCAATCCCTGGTATTAAAACAAACAAACGAATGAATGAATGAATGAATGAATGAATGAATATGCCATATGGCCTTTTTCTGAGGGAAAGAGTAAGTCAGTGATGGCAGATTTTTAAAAGGGGTAACCTCCATTTCTAACTGGGCAGTGCCCATTTAACTTTGGTCAGACCGTATGCACGTGAAGGATGCGTAGCATCACAGGTCTGAAATATTTATCTATGATTGCTATGTACACTCCAGGACAGATTACTTCCTTTCCTAGGATTCTTTTCAGTGTTCTTTATTCCATATTAGATCCCAAAGTTTCAGATTTCCATTGACTCCACGGTTCATATTTTCATGAATGATGTCATCAGTCTTTCCCACGATGCTGGGTATACGTCACCTCTCATCTCTAATTCTTTTTCTGGACATGCTGATGACTAACATCCATACATATGGAAGAAGTCTCCTTTAAGCTGCTAATTTCCCTTTCCTTACCACCTCTGGAGTTTTTTTTTTTTTTGAGAGCTGATCTGTTTGCTTCTTTATTTTTATTTTTGTATTACAATGTTAGCCTTTTTATTATGAAAACAAATATATTTAAAAATTAGACTTCCCCTAAATATGAAAATAGTACACATTTATTATAAAAAGCTCAAAAAGATTTTAAAAAAGTACAAAGAAGAAAATAAGAATCATCCATAACTTGGTCACTCAGAAAAAAAACTACTAGTTAACATTTTGGTGCATTTCCAAGTATATTTTTACTTTACTCTTACTGTAGATAGCATCGCATGTCACACTCTATTTGCTAATCAGTATATCCTATTTTTCCATATTTGGTGGAAATCATGGCATTATTGGCAATAATGTAGGGACATAGGTCTTCCAATTGTTATAGGTAAAATCGTTAATTGATAATTCCTTTTAGAAGGAGTTTTTACAAGAGCATTTTTTTTTTTTTTGGTGGTACCGGGGATTGAACCCAGGGGCATTCTACCTCCAGGCTACACCCCCAGCCCTATCTTTTATTCTTTATTTTGAAACAGGGTCTCACTAAGTTGCTGAGGCTGGCCACGAACCCGCATCCTCTGGACTCAGCCTCCGAAGTACTGGGATTACAAGCATGTGCCACCACGCCCGGCTTTTACAAGAACATTTAAAAACATGTATCAAGAGCTTCTAAAAAGTTTATGCTTTTTGATCCAGCAATTCTAATTCCAGGAATTTATCTTAAGGGAATCATCAAGAATATATACAAACATGATGGAAAGTGGTATTTTTAAATAGCTTTATAATCACAAAAGAATGGAAATCACTCTATCCAACACTCTATCCAACAAATATAGTTAACCAGGCACCTGGTTAACTACTATATTTTAGTCGGACTTTATTAAAACCTTCTATGTGTTATTAAAGAATATTTTTAATTTTGCTTATTTCTTTTCATTCTTATTTTACTTTCTTGACTTTCAGCTGCTCGTTCTTGCTCCCCTCTCCCTTTCTCTCACTCTTCCTTCTTCCCTGATGTATAAATATTGTGAAAGATCCAAAGAACAGGAAAGTTGTGATGATAGAAATGGAGATCGTATGTAGCCCATAAAATTGATCAGAGTGACAGTGAGTTGACTGTGTATTGCCTACTATGGAGTATGGAGTGATATATATGGCTAATTAGAAGACTCGGCCTGATTTAAGAGTTATTCTAAATAATAATATGATCTCTCTTTTATCTGGTATCCTTCTAGCTTCTAGGAATACTCTTTCTAGGGCCGCTCTCCTTCAAGATGTATACTTTAACTTACTAGAAGGTTGACAGGTGCTGGAGTTGGGGATTGTAAAGGAATCTGTAGGGCAATTATGTTATTTTTCTGGGGCGAACCCTTGGTCCTGATGCTGTTCATGGTTGTGTTGACTGTGTTCCATTTTGCTGAGCCTTGGGACTGCTTTTGGAAGGTTTAGAAGTATCCAGGGAGGCGCCTGCCACTTTGATTATTCATACCCAGCTCTTTATTTTTATTTGAGACATAAAATAAAAACACACCCTGGCTTCTGCTCAACCTCAACTGGCATTCATTTTAAAAACAAGTCAGAACTGACCAGATGGCAGCAGTACAAGTTTTCCTGCGCCTGAGTCATCTTTCGTGTCAATCAGAGTTCATTTATGGAAGCATTAAGTCCCGCTGCCACTGGCCAGGCGGCCACCTTCAGACAAATTAAAATGGGCTGGGGTTTGGTAGGGCTTGGAACTGAGGACTGAAAGGAAAAGCAGAGTGATATGATGACTCAGAGGGACTCTTTTCCTTCTGAACCAGAATCCAGCCAGTGGCAGAATTAGGTCTCCCCAAAAGATGGCCATGTTTAGGTGAAAGGTTACATGGAATTTCTTACACCTGTGTTCATCTGGTTGGCCCAACACTGTGCCAGTTTTGGGTAATTACTCTTCACCTTTTACCCCACTACTTAGTTGCAAATAGAAGTCATATTTTCCTTCTTGTGTCTCACAAAACATTTTTAAGAGTAACTCTGAACTCTTAACCACGGGCACATTTTATACCAGAGGTGCCTTTGTTTCAATGAGGTATTAACTAATTACTGCATAAATGTACATTTTTCCCTACCCTGCTCCTTTGATAAATTTTGAGAGCTGTCTCTCTAGATGTTTACCATCTGGGATTTGCTACTTGTTCAGTTTATATACAAATAGCGTTGACTCTAATTTTTTATATTGTTCTTGCTCATCCTTTTTTGGTCTTTCTATCTATAGGCTCCTGAAATGTATTTCTCAAAGGATTCATTCTTTCAATGAACACGAACTGAGCACCTGTTATGCAGCTATTCAGTCTTTTTTCATTAAGTCTTCCTCGGCAGGTCTTTCAGACCATTTTCATTTTCATAATCCACCTACTTTCTACTTTCTACTTTCTACTTACCTACTTTCTACTTCATTCTGAGAGCCCATTATTTTTTATCAACTTTATGAAATTTCCATGGGTCGGATTGTGATGTTGATGTTGGCGCCCATTAGGTCAGCCTCATGGGCCAATTTTAAGATCTTGGTGCATCTATCAACCTTCCATATATATTGAAAATCAGAAGAGTTCAATATTTTCAGCCAATTTGTATGGCTTGTTCTCTGCAGAATCATCACCTTTTGAGTCTCAAGTGTATTTGTTTACTCCATATTTTTTCATTTAGTGAACAATTATTGAAATCCTGCATTTTGTTAGACTGTAAGGTCCTAGAGACCTTAAAATAGGTGTGAATGAAAGAATAAAAGAGCTCATGGATTGGCAAGCATGGTCTCCCTTAAGAGCAAAGCTCTTTTAAAGTGAAGGTCACTAGGCCCTCGCTCCTCTCAAGAGCGATTCAGGACCAGTTCAGGATTTAGGTGGATCTGTAATGATGGGTGCTGAGCCTTTCTGTCATTTGGACAGTAGAAGGAGGAAGGCAAGCATTAATGTTTCCTGGAGAGCGAGGGCCTGGACACAGAGCGAGGAGGTAGGAAGATCCCCGGTCAGCACTGCTCATTGTAGGGAATTGTCAATTGACAATTGACATTGTGCCATTGGGAGGCAGCTGCAGCTCCATCTTTACCCCCAGCTTACACATTCTGGAATACTTCACATGTGCCTGGTGGCAGGGCTGGGCAAGCCTCGGGGCGTCCCTGCGGAGACTGGTCGTCAACTCTTGATTGGTAAGAGCATCACCGCTCAACACCAGCCACGTGATTCTCCTGCCTCCTTCTTATCACTCTTCCTGATGCCTGCAACCAGCTAGGCACCCCACCCTTGGCTCTGAAAAACAGTAGAGCCTAGAGCGATTAGCAAAAGCTAGAGGCCTGGGGTGGAGGCTGCCGAGATACCCCTGTCGAACTTAATCCCTGCTGGTCCACAGGCATTCCTCTCCAAACTGCTAGAGAATCCGACTCTCACACACCCTCAAATCCTAAAACCATGCCCCTTGACCTTCTCAGTGTGGAACAAAGCATTGTTCTTCATTAGGAAGCCTTTTCTGTAAATAAAAACATCTGGAGACTGAAGATAAGTATCTTCCAGTTTGCATTTTAAACCTCAGCTTAAAAATTATTACCTCAAAAGAATATATCTATGTTCAGACACACATCCACCCATCCATACTGCCTTTGGCTGAGAGCCTATCTATCTGTCTTGGGTCTCTGCTTCTAATAAAGATAATATGGGCTATAAACTCTGTCACATGAACCCATCAGCATGTGTTATCAGACAGAATTTAAGCCAGTAGCCCTTCTGAGACATACATGTTTACTTGCATGCATTTATTGGGTGTCTACTATGGGCCAGGTCCTTTCTACAGCTGGTAACAAAGTAGGGTTCCAGCACCATATTGAACATGGTCTCCTAGGGAGAAACAGACAGTGACTGAATAAAACACATCTAAATTTATCATGGATTCAACTGTATGTATGATGTATGTATGTATTGTATAGTATAGTACTGGGGATTGAACCCAGGAACATGCTACCTCCAAGCTACACCCTGACCCTTTGTATTTATTTTTAATTTTGAAACAGGGTCTTGTTAAGTTGCTGATGCTGGCCTCAAAACTGTTATCTTCCTGTCTCAGCCTTTTAATTACTGGGATTATAGGTGTGTGCCACTGTGCCCAGATCGAGTCTGCGTTTTCAACAAGCAACCTGGCTATCTCTGGTACGAGCTGGGGAAGGACCATATCGAAGAGCATTTCTCAGAAGGCAGCTTAGAAGGACCACTCTAAAAATTGAATGCACATATTTTGGTGGTGCCTCTGATTTGATGACTAATATTGGTTGTTCATTTGTATTTTTTAGGCCCTGTGCTAAGTACAACAATAAATAAACCATGGCCTCTGAGCCTAGGGGTTTCATGGATTACTTACAACATAGACCTCTATTTGCCCTTTTATACCCAGCTCTCCTGTCATACTGTGTGGCATTTTCCACGTGTAGACTATGTTTATGTATGTTATTTGAGTCATTGGCACTGGATGGATGGGTTTTTATTACACAGAATTATCAGTACAGATGA
Source organism: Glis glis (assembly GCA_004027185.1). Lineage (NCBI taxonomy): Eukaryota > Metazoa > Chordata > Mammalia > Rodentia > Gliridae > Glis > Glis glis. The sequence continues at coordinate 26,668 of PVJS01012457.1, forward strand.
AAACAGAGGCTCAGAAACATTAACAAATAAGTAGGCCAGAATCACAGAGCAAGAATGTGACAGAGTCGGTCTCCTGGTTCCAAGTCCTGAGTTATTTTTCCATTTCACTGTGCTTGTCTACCTTATGTCTGTTAAAATTTTAGAGTATTTCTTCTTCTATGGCAGGTCTATTATAATATTTAGAAAGTCCTCAATCTGTGCAGATGTGTAATGGACCATGCTTCCAACTACTGGAATCTAAACTCATTCAGCATCCATAACTATACCCACCTCCCTCTCCTGGCAATGACAAGGGTCTCTTATGACATAATTACTTGTCCATTGCTCACAGTGGTGACCAGCGACAAATAAATTAATACTAGGGAATAACATATGGACTTGCTGGGAAGGAACCCATCTTTGACTGGCTCCACTCTAAACTTTTTTTGTATATTGTTTTTGTTTTGCATTAGAGGCTCTTAGTTTAAGTAGCGCCGTTCCTAAAGTGTATTTGTTGATTACTACCTCTGACCGTATCCCTGTGTCCATGTATTTATTCACACAGTAAACATTTATTGAGCACTCATTATATACCAGAACAGGACAAGTCGCATAGTTACAAAACAATGAATAAGACATGCGCCCTGCCCAAATATGAAGCAAACTATATGTAATTACCACAGAGATGTGAATAAGGGTCTGTTCTATGATTCCTAAACTCTGACAGTTACCAGTGGAAAATTGGTTGGAGAAGCAAGTGTGTGGGTGAATTCTGTGGAAAGGGTTGAAAATTGTTAGAGCCGTGCATCTGGCAGTACTTAAGAATTATGAATGATTTCATGTTTCCATGGGCACACGGTCCATTATAACACATTATGTAATATGCGGGTTGATAAAGCACTTTGTAATAGTGTGACATTGTGCCTTCCTTCCCTCATTCTTAAATCACAGCACACACATACATTCTCATAATATTGTTTCTAGGAGTTGTTTTTAGGATGTTTTTTATTATCAACAATAGCAGTGGTGAGCAGAGTCTATAGTAGAAGAAAGTGGGACACCAAATAACTTGCCCAGGGCCACTCCACAAAAGATTGGCAGCATCCCATCTCATAATCCTCTGTTCAGTTTCTAAGCCTCAGAACTTCGATAGAATTGCTGGCCTGGATCTTTTGTTCATTTGTTTTCTTATAACTTGATGCGATGCTTCACGTAAGCGGTAGAATTTTCCATGGGTGGCCCACCGGCAAGCTCAAACTCTCCTAAGGCCAGGCCTTAGGAAGCTGTCGGGGGAGCCACCCTGTCCTGCCTGCCTCTTTCTCCTACAGAGAAAGCACAGCTGGAGCACTCGGGTCTATAATAAAGGTCTGCGTCTTTACTGTCTTGAGTTGAAGGCACCATAATGTCATGTGTCCCTTGCTCTGTCTCTATCACGCAGGGACATTTAGAGCTACTGAGATTTGCCGAGTGGGCCAGTTAAATTCTGTTTTTTTGGCAAAGCTCTCCATTGTCTTTACAGCACACAGCATTCTCTAACTCCCATTGTTAAAAGATCAACTTTGGTAGAGTCAGAAAGAGAAATGAGGGAGGAAATCACTTCAGACTCGATGCGGGTCACACTTATTATTAGCTCTGCAGTAGGAAGTCGTGGTGGAAAGAACAGGTCTAGAAGTTGGAGCATTTCCCTGCTTGGGCGGGCCGGGTCACATCCTGGTCCTGTTGTTATTCCTGCGCCTGGGTCAGCCAACCGCACTGTCAGGGAGCAGGTCAGGGTTGGTGACTTGGGCTCCAGAGCCGGCGATGGACACCTCGTATGCAAATGTGGTGATACCATTTAGTGACAAGTAGGATATGGAGTGAATCCATTCACTCTACGTACTAATATTTGTTTTTTAAACTTATTTTCTTTTCCATTTTTTTCTCTCTCTCTCAAATTGGCTATATTAAAATAGAACAAAACTCCCGTTCGAACCCAATGATTATATTTGAAACCATTTTCCACAGAGCAGGAGGGTACTTTGTATAGCGACGACACACAAGCAGCGCTTTTATGTTCATGCGATTGACGCTGCGGTTCACAGCGGGTCCTCGGGAGCCATCGTGGCTCCTCACATTGTAGGCCTGCTCCAGGGAGGAGCCGAGAAAGTTTCTCCTTTGACATATGGATGCAATGGGTGTGTATGGGAATCAGTAAACCTTAAGTGACCCGGTTCAGACTGGGAAACTAAGTACTGACCTAACACCTTCGAGTGACGTGGGAGAAAACTCTCAAAACCAGGTGGCTTAGCCCTGAGCAGTACCCTGAGTTCAGAGCTCTGCGCAGAAAGTTATCGTTCTCTCTGCAGCTGTAGCGAAAGAAGGCGGGACCTTGGTTTTTAGAAAACATATTTTTGCATGGGTGAACATTTGAATGTGCGACTGAACATTATGGCTACAGGATAGACACGCTGCAGTGATTGATGATTTGATGTTCGAAATCCTCCTGAGATGCAGAGAGGCCATTTGGGAATGCTAACATTGGCCGGGATGAACAGGGAGCCGATGGTTGGTGTTCCTTAATGTTTCATATTTACAGCTTCTAAAAACTTTTCCCTCTGTGCCCTGGTTATGCCTGCTACAGGAAAACTGAATCACATTAATTTCTGCTTTCTCCTATCCCTGGTTTTCATCAAGTCTGGTGTAGAAACCTGATAGTAGTAGTAGTAGTAGTAGTAATAAAAATAATAATAATAATAATAATTAATAATAATAGTAAATATTTTCAAAAACAGCCAATACTCACTGAGTTCTTACTAATTTCAGGTGTTGTGTTAAGTTCTTCACATGCCTTGTGTTCAGGGGGTGATTTCTTAGCTAGGGCTCTTTTGGTCATGAGTAACAGAAACCCAACCCAAATAAGCTCGATCATAAAAGGGCCATTTGAGGAGCTGCCTGGCTGCGGCATGACCACATCCTAGCGTCTGTTGGCCGCCCCCATCTTTCTCTGTCTTGTTCTGCGTTGGCCTCAGTGTAGGTCAGCTTTGTCGGTAAGGTCTCTGTACAAGTAACTCTACTCCTTTATCCCAACACTTTAAAAGTTAGATGGTTTTTTGTTTGTTTTTATGGTACTGGGAGATAAACCCAGGGTCTTGTGCATGCTAGACAATCACTCTATGCCTCTAGCGCTTTTTTATTCTTATTCTGAGACAGAGCCTCCTTAAGTTGCCCACGCTGGCCTCAAACTTGTGATCCTCTTGCCTCAGCCTCCCGAGTAGCTGGGATTACAGGCCTGCACCAGTGCCCCGGGCTTAGCGTATCTTTCTCAGTTGCTTTCTCAAAAGTCGCCAAAGGTTTCCAGTTCATTTGGCCTGTGTGGCTGTGAGTCACAGCTCCACTGCCTGACGACTCTGGGGCACTCTGGGAGTGTGCCATCCTTCCAAGCCTCGGTTTCACTCTCCATGAAATGGGTTGATGATTATGTCTACTTCATACGAGTCCCGTAAATACCAAATGTCAGGAATATAGAGACTGCTTTGTGTTGTTCCTAACACATAATAAATGCTGACTCTCATAATGTTTTTTTTAAAAAAAATACTATAAAACAATGACTCAAGTTGCCAACTATTCTAATTTTACTTTTATTTGCTGATTTACCCTAGGCACAAATCTGGATTTATTAACCTCACCTCCACCTGATTAACTTCCAGGATTTCTTCCATTGCTTAGCATGGCCAAATCCATTCATATAATGTATTATTGTTTATATTTTTGTTATTTTCACTGTCTGGTTTTATTATTAGTAGTAGTAGTACTGAGGACTGAACCCAGGAGAATTCTAGCCCCGAGCCACACCCCCAGCCCAATTTTACTTTTTATTTTGAAACAGGGTCTTGCTGAGGCTCTCACTAAGTTGCTGAGGCTGTCCTTGAACCTATGATCCTCCTGTCTCAGCTTCCCAAGTACTGGGATTACAGGCATGTGCCACTGTGTCCAGCACACTGATGTTATTGTTTTAGTATTTTAATTATGTAGCAAAGCTATAAATTTGTAAAGAAAGAAAACCACATTTTCCCCCACTATATCCTTCATATTACTTTGGAAATGGTATTAACTATGTACTCTAAATGTTTTAAATTTTGTTTTTTATACTTTGGAACACAGGCCTGGTCTTGAATAACTGCCCACAGGGAGCCGGTGGGTGTGGTTCTCTGCCCCGGATCCTGTATAAAATCTCACAACATCTCAGGCGCGGAGTGAACCCAGGTCTGAGCTTGGGGCTGGGGATCAGATCTGGGGCTGCGTGGGAGGGAGGATTCCCCATGTACGCACCCCAAGATGGCTGCTGGGGAGTGCAGGGTCCTTCTTCACGTGCCTCACATCCAGGTAAAGTCGAAACAACACAGTGAGGAGAGATTAAACCACAGCCCGCTTTGAACTGGACAGGGAGAGTTTTCTAAATTGTTTCAATATCTTGAAATGTTTACGTACCATGTATGGGTTTTATTTGTCTGAGATGAAGAAATTAGTTGTTTTTTTTTTTGTGGTACCGGGGATTGAACGCAGGGGCGTTCTACCTCCGCGCTACAGCCCCGGCCCTATTTTTTATACTTTATTTTGAAACCAGGTCTCACGAAGTTGTGGAGGGCCTCACTAAGTAGAGGGAGGAAGAGAGAGAGAGAGAGAGAGAGAGAGAGAGGGAGAGAGAGAGGAGGGATAGGGAGAGAGAGAGAGAGCTGAGGCTGGCCGCGAACCTGGATCCTCCGGTCTCCGCCTCCCAAAGTACTGGGATTACAAGTGTGCACCACCACGCCCGGCAGAAATTAGGTATTTAGCATGGCTCTAGCCTGTTTCCTTTTCAGACAAAAGATTTTGGTGTGATGGGAGTGTTTTCAATGTGAATTTACTAACAGAAACACAGGAGAGCCGTTTCCCGAGTAAGGTGAAATTTAATGCCAGAATTTCAATAATTAAATGTCTTAGAGATTGGGCTCTAATGATAAACACGAAATATGCACATAGTGTATGTGTATATATGTATAAAACACTGTGTATAATTATATGGAGAGTACTTCCCTGGCAAATGATAATTTAAGCTCCTTAAATGTTACAATAAAGTGAACCAGCATAGATAAATTAATGTAGTCTGGGCTAGAGACGATTTAAAATTTCAGGAAGCACAAATTTGAGGTGCCTCCTCAGAGGACACATGCAAGACCCCTTGACATTAGTTTTTTTTACCTTAGTTGACTCTCCAACCAGAACCAGTGTTAGAATAGAACCTTGCACATAAGTGTGAAACTGCTATTATTATTTATTGACTCTTTGGTGGGGCTTAAAGCAACCTGATGAAGACCCAGGGCCACTTCCTCTTTCCACATGGTAAAATACGGTTTGGCCACTTTTAAACTATGGCTCTTAGATTGCCTCCTGAAGACTCAAGAGCCTGTATCACTTAGCCAACCAGAGACAACTCTTCCCTCTTTATTCACATAACTTTTCTTTTTCTTCACAAAGGTAATAACACTCAACAAACAAGAAAGTGCTCCTAGCACTTTGGAGTTCTCCACTCATTTCCCAGCAAAGAAAATTTAGTGTGTCCAGGTTGTATTTCGTATAAAAACAAGTCGAGCATCCGGGAGACAGAAGTGATTTTTCTAGTTGGCTACCTACAAGGCGATGTATTGATTTCTATTGGTAGTTCTCGTCTCTGCCTACAGATGCGCATTGTGCCCAGGGGTTCAGAAAACAGAGCTTTTAATTCTTTGTAAATCATAGTGTTGTATGAAAGGGGATTTAAAAAAAAAAAAACCTGCAACTACAGAAAATGTTGTGCACATCGGTCTAAAATGAATCGACCTTTTGTTTCAATAAGGGTGGGGTGTCACTTGTTGTGGGGTGACTCCGGTTACCCATGCAAATAAGCACAAAGCTGGGATATTATCAGGCAAAGGCAAAATTAAGAGGTAGGTCAGATTTAATGGAAACATCTGTCATTAACCCTTTTGCAGAGTCCGCCTCAGGGAATCCTTGCAGATAAAAGCCAGGCCGAGCTCTCTTACCTTGCTTTGCAAAGCCTCAAAGGGGGTGGCCGTCAGACCGTACACGTTCTGCTCAGAGGACCCGCTTTAAAGAATGACACGTTTGGGGACATGGGAGAAAACGCAGGGCTTACTTTCTGTGTTTTGTGCTTTGCACAGAATGTAAAGACCACACAACAGCGAATGCTGCTGGTGGTTCCTTCCTGTGACGGCGGCTCACCCTGCTGTTGGTTGCATTCACCACCCCCATGACTGTCACCTTCTTATGAGTCCCCAAATCACCAAGGACTACTTACCTGCTATTTTCTGAAAAGGTGGAAACAGAGAATTAGAAGAAAAGAAGTGTTGTATTTATAGTCACACATGGTGATGCATTTTTGCCTGCACTGTGCAGCGAGGGTTTTAAAAGTTAATTTTATTGACAGGGCACTTACTGAAGAGAATCGGGAAAAGTTTAATAGTCATTCGGATGCCATTTATTTCTGTCACTTTAAGTTGTCAGTTATTACTAATAAAAATGCGCGAGTCAGTTTGCATTTGCGATAAAATTTAAGTTGCAATTTAAAAAGATGCAAACCATAAATCAAACTACATTTGAAAATAGTTTTTTAGTTATATAAGTTAACAGAAGAATATTAATAATATTAATTGGCCAGTAAGGAAGGAGGAAGAAAAGAATCCCTGATTATCTCCATAGAGGGAAACATCCAAAGCAATATTGCTCATGCTCTAGTTTTATTTATCCACATATAATTACCTTTAGATTTATTTTCCCTTCTTTTTCTTCATAGTTTTATTTCCACATTTGTCTGGAACACTCCTATTTTATCAATTCCTTTTTCCTAGGAACCTTTGTGTCTTCTATTTCTAAATTTCCTTTGTCTTCGGATCATCCTGGTGTTAATGTAAACAGACTTTTTCTTTTACCTGTTGGAAACTAGGGTGCGCAGATTCAAGTAGGACTTTATGGGACTGCATCCCCCTAAATAAGGCGCTTGGCTCATCTAACTGAAGACGCTTTGAAACAGGCACAGGGAGACCATTTATGTTCTCTGTATAGACTTTAGATACAGCGTTCTCCTCCTCTTGCAGAGAAGAGCTCCACGTGGGTTCACAAGCAGAGGACCCTGAACCACTTTAATACCACCCCGCCTCCCCAGACCAGGGGCTTGAATTAAGTTGCATTGTTCTGAATATTACCCTCTAAAAATGAAGGAGGTTGTGGCGTGAAAGAGAATTAGCGCATCCATGGATCGGGATCTGCCTTTTAAAAATACAATATTTACTTTGTAATTTTAAACATTAAGATGTTTGAAAACTATTTGACATTAAAAACATCCAACTAACCTCAAGTTCCAATGATAGACACCAATGGACTTGAACATTTTTATGCTGGGTTTATACTGATCAGCAGTTAGCTTTTCCCTTTAACTATAATTCATCTATTGATTTCTGCGTGTCGTGCGTGAATCTGTAGAGTGGGGTTTTTCAGTCTTGGACCCTGAGCTTGTCCAAAGGGGGCACACTTTTCACCCTGACCATTTAAAAACACTATTTCAACCACAGGCACTGTTAGACAGAGCATTGTATGTGTTTGTGTAGTGACAGATGGCTTCAGTGACGGCTCATGCACTCATTCTTGATTTCAGTGTTTACCTCTCCGAGGTGAAGGGGGAGATGGCGTAAGATTGTTCTAAAGATGTGTGTGAGCCCAGACCTGATTAAAGATGGAGCACGCCAGCACGTCCTCGTCCCGGATTGCAGAGCTGTGGGCTCTTATACCTAGAGGCCAGTCTGACCCCTTAGCTATTGGGAAGTAACTCAGAGTTCACAGGGTGCCAGCCGCCTCCCTCCCTCCTTCCCGACAGCTCACAGGACCTGGTACTTACCAGAATGTCTCACCCTCGCTATCCTTTGAGCAGGCGAGGTGGCCCCAGGTGGCAGTGTACTTTGTTCCTATTTCATCGTCTATGTCCTTTGTGTGCAATTGTTGGACCAGATCTTTTGGGGAATGCTGACATTTTGAAGGAAATCTTACTTTTCCCACTTTTGTCAGACTTTTGATAACTCAGTGCTCAGCACAGGACCTGTTAGTCAGCAAGACTCCCCTTTCCTGGTTCACAGGGTGAAGGCACTGAATAGTAAAGGCTTATCCTTGATTTTTTCACCTTTGTTGTGACGAAGAGCTGTGAAATTTTCTTTCTGATTTTTTTTTTTTTTTGCGGTACTGGGAATTGAACCGAGGGGCATTCTACCTACAAGCTACACCCCCAGCCCTATTTTATTCTTTATTTTGAAACAGGGTCTCACTAAGTTGTGGAGGGCCTCACTAAGTAGCTGAGGCTGGCCAAGAACCCAGATCCTCCTGTCTCAGCCTCCCAAGTACTGGGATTACAAGCGTGCGCCACCACGCCCGACTCTCTTTCTGATTTTTAATTTCGGGCAAGACATTGACTTCTCTTTGCTGTGTCCTGTGGACTGTTGGCCTGCAGCATAAAGACCTCCATGGGTCTGCGGGCTACTGGGCACCCTGGCCACACAGTACCTCTCTGATGTTTGGTGCTCGAGTCGTTGGCTTCAATCCGTAGGCTTCTCCTTCTTAAGAGAGTCATCTGAACTAGACGAAACCGCGTTCCTGGCCAATGGGCTACCAGCCTTAAATCTAGATTCCTAGAATGAAGCCAGTTCCTGCTAGTGATTTTCCCTCAAGCAGAAGTAGTACGTTGTTACATCAACAAGATATTCAGAGTGATCAATTGGAACTAACTCTTTATCGTCGTTTTAAATTTATTTAATTAAATTAATTAATTTATTTAATTTTTTTTGCGGAAGTGGGGATTGAACCCAGGGGCATTCTACCCCCAGGCGACACCCCCAGCTCTATTTTTTATTCTTTATTTTGAAACAGGGTCTCACTAAGTTGCGGAGGGCCTCACTAAGTGGCTGAGGCTGGCCGCGAACCTGGATCCTCCGGTCTCCGCCTCCCAAGTACTGGGATTACAAGCGTGCGCCACCACGCCCGGCTTATCCTCATTCTTAAATACCTCAGTTTGCCAGGTTGCTCTCTTGAATATAGTCACAGGACTCGGAATTCAGGCAGTGTCAAAAGGTGTACAGCAAGGAATGCCTTTCCCATTCCCTCGTGCTCCTTCTGCACCGATCCCGGCTCACAGAAGCTGTAACCAGTGAGGGGCGTGTCCTACACTCACGCTATTTGCAGGGCCTTTTTCACCAGGACATACCTATCCTCACTCGGCGGTGCAGGCCTGTCCATGTCGCCGACTGCCTTCCCTGAAGTGTCTTACTGTGAAGTGACATTTAGCAATGTGCATGTTGAATCTGGATACTCTTTGCTTGGCTTTGCATTCATCTTTCCACGTATGTTTTGAAGAGAAATTTCATATTTTCTTTGCTCTAATTCTGGTTGCCAGGATGGCCGAGTGCCATTCCTGGAAGGGGTGTGTGTTCGAGTTGGCACAGACACAACAACTGGCTGAGGAAAAGGAAGCCATTCCTGTGTCAGGGCGATGTAGCCACTCATCCTTTTAAACACCAGTACGGAAGTCATCGCTGGCCACGTGCTGAGTGTGCGGCCCGCGTCCTGGGTACCACTAAACAAAGAAGGAGGCCTGTTCTGGTGCAGTGCCCATGGGACTCCCAGCTGGGCATGTTGCGGATCCCGCTATGGTAAGACGACGAGGTGGGAAGACAGATCTTTAGTGATACGGAGAGAACAGTCTAGTGCAATCGTTGTGGGGCCTCTGATGGAGACTGTGGGTTCTGAGGAGGTGACCCTGTGGCCAGCTAGAGGAGAAGGGACCTGCCTCTACTGTTTTTCTCTCTTAGTGTGCCCCTGTAAGATTTCTACTGAGGAAGTAATTTGACAGCTTTAACGAAGTTTGAGAGCTACTGCCGCAGAAGAATAAATGTCTTAGCCAGAGGTGAGCAGTCTGGTCCTGTAGAGTCCCGCTTCCCTCCCAGGGCAGAGCTGCACTCCAGGGCTCGTGACGAGCAACCAGCGTCTTTGTGGTACCCTGGAAAAGACACAGGCTCCCGAGGTGGGCGTGGGGTTAGGATCTCCTGAACTAAGGTTGCGGGTCAGCGCTTAGCCTCCCTGCAGGTCAGCCTCCTCAGCTTCACCAGACTGTAATAACACCTGACCACGAAGGTTGTGAAGATCAGAGATAAGATGCACAGAGTGTCTCATGCGAAGCTTGCCACATCCTAGCCCTCAATCAATGAAAGCTCTTAAATATGAAGTATATAGAATTTAGCTGGGTGCAGTGGAACACACCTGTCATCCCAGCTACCCAGGAGGCTGAGGCAGGAGGATCGCAAGTTTGAGACCAGCCTGGGCAACTTAGTGAGACCCTGTCTCAAAATAAAAAATAAAAAGGGCTCAGTGGTAGAAGCACCCCTGGGTATAATCCCTAGTAATCTCCCCCCCCCAAAAAAAAAGGAAGGGAGGGAAAGAAAAGAAAAAGAGAATTGGTGGTTTAGCAGAAATGATTCGGGTCAATGAAAGAATAGACCAGAGGGGCAGCAGTCTGATGAGAACAACTTTCAGGCCACTTAGCAAAACTGAAGTGAGTTTGCAAAGTCAAATATAATTTCTTTAGTCGGCATACTTTTTATGTAGTAGAGACAATCACTATTAAAAGGGATGCTATAGGTAATTTGGGGGGGCAAAGTTAAGGATCTCTTTATTATAGAGTGGCCAGTGCCCTTTTTTAAGTTGTCTGGGGTTGAGTCTGAGTTTTCCTTATGAGAAATGCCCAGATCTAATAAAAGAGAACCCTGGAGCGCTGGCTTCATAAATTACCTGAAAAATGTAACACCAAGGGCTACAAAGACCAGGGTAAGGCAAAGAAGCAAAGATTGGAAAGGGGCTTTGTTAGTGTCCAAGTTTACAGAGGCACAAGAAGAGAGACGTAGTCACAGAAAATGCCCTGGGACCACCGCGTGGCACCGATATGTGGAGAGATGGCCCAGTTCACTGCACTCCATACTGAGGGCTTGGTGATCCCGTGGTAATAGGGGTTTGAAAACAGCTCTGTGATTCTCTTTCTGAACTCTTTGTTTGACTTTATTATTGGTTACAGATTAGGGAAAGAAAGGTATTTCAAATGAAAACATCAGCACTTTCTTATAGAGCCAGGCATGGTGACACACGCCTGTAGTCCCAGGACTTGGGAGGCTGAGACAGGAGGATCTCAGCTTTGAGAAGGGCCTCAGCAAGTAATGAGACTCTCATCAACCTAGTAAGACCCTGTTTCAAAAATAAAAATAAAATAGAGCTGGGGGGTGTAGCTCGAAGGTAGAATGCCCCTGGGTTCCATCCATCCCCAGTAATACACACACACACACACACACACACACACACACACACACACACATACACCACACACACACAGCATTACTTTCTGCTGTATATGGAGGTCAAACTCTTTCATTTGTGTAGCATCTAGTTAAGTTTAAGATACGAAATGATTTTCACATCTTACTGACATTCAGTAAATAAGTGCCAAGTTCTACTTACTTACCCTCACACGAGTCTTAATAATTCTAGCAATGCTAGCTGCCTCCAAACTAGGCAGTGAAAGGGTTAAAAATCAAGGTAATGAAAGATTAGAAAACCCATGTTTTGAGTTTAAATCAGTACGTTAATTTTTGACATCAACAAATTTCAGACATCTGCGGGACAGCAAGAGCGTAAAAGGCATCGAGTTCACCACTAAAACTATTTTAAAGAATAGCAAGTCCGTATGGAACATTCTGAGGGTTATAAAGGCAGAACTCTTCCTTGTTATAATATTTTTAAAATCGGTTTTCTGTATCACCTGAGAATTGGGAAGTCTTAGGCAGTGTTTTGTTTTATGTGGTGTTCTGTTTATCTGGTTTGGTTTCCAGGAACTGTCCTTGTTATTTAACTTTAATTTAGGTTCTCTGAAGAGAGCATGAAGGAAAGGGGCCGATGGCAGACTTGGGATCACTCACATTGAAGGAGTGGACAAAGGGACAGGCCGAGAGAGGCCAGGCAGGGATGCCGGGGAGATGCTGAGGAAGGGGCACCTTGGCACCAAGGGAAGAGAACGGAGCTTCACACACAGCTGCTTAGCCGCTGGGAAGCGGCTGCACAAAGGAGGCCCAGGAGGGGCCACGGGAGTGCCACTCGGTGGCTTGGGTGGCCTTTGGGAAAAGAGCTTCCGGAGCCAGCAGGAGCCAAGGGACTTGCACTGGGTTGAAAGTGACGGGAGACGGCAGAGCAGGAGGACCCCTGGACACGGCCAACTCCCCAGCAGCCTGGCCGCTGGCAGTAATGGCAGCCCGGACAACAGGGAGTCTACTCATTTACCACGAATATGCGTTTCATTGCTATTATTATGACAGTCTCCCCGGGAAGGCAGTTACCTCTTCTTCCTAATTTACGCTAAGCAAATCCTGAATAGTTGGCACTTTTTTCAAAGACTTTTGACAGTTTGCTCGTTGTGGAGTCTCTCTTTCAGTCTGCTGTCTGAAAGGCCGACTATCACGTGAATAGATGACTTTATATTGAACTAGCCTGCCATTCGTGGAGTGGACACCGTGTGGTTATAGTACATTATTCTTGAACGTACTCTTGTGGTCTACTTGCTAATAGTTTCCTTGCTAGGATTTTGCTTCTTTCTTTCTGAGAAAGTGTTGGTAAATCGTGTGTGTGTGTGTGTGTGTGTGTGTGTGTGTGTGTGCAATACTGTCTTGGTTATGACCTGATATCAGGGTTGGGCTAGTCTTATAAAAGAAACCAGTCAATCATTGGAAGGCTTGGGGACTATTTAAGTAAGAAAGAAAATTCTGTTCTAGTTAGTTTTACTAGAACCAAATATAAAACTACCTAGTGAGAAAAAAAAAACTGAGCCTGTGTCTGGAATGTTTTAGGGGTGAATCTTTAAGTCTTGTCAATGTCTTCTGTGGTCATTGGTCTATTAGACTTCCCATCTCTTCTGGCTTGTTTGGTTGTTTATCTTTAGGAAAATCATGGTCAGGACCGGGGAAATCAGTATATTTTAGGCTAAGTGGAAGGAGCTAGTGGATGAGATGAAATTTATGATGAAAACAGAGGAGTCATGTAATTAAGGAGAAAAAATTATCCTGGCAGAAAGAGTGATAGAATTGAGACTATTTGGAAGGTCCAGAAAGAAGCACAGACCTCTCCGCATCAACTTGAGCGGAGGAAGTAGGATGGGCAAAAAGAGAACTAAGTTTAAAGGTGGAGGAAAAAATGCAATTAAAGGGGTAGGGCAAGGGGAAGGAGGCAAATGTCCATTTATTCTCAGCCAGTCCTGCTGCGATGTTACATAAACGCAATCACATTCAGTCCTCATAACAACACTGAAACCCGTTTCATTTTCTGCGTTTTAGAGATAAGGACACAGATAAGTTCATTAATTTGTACAAAGTATCACTTCTGCAAACTAAAACTTTTATTAATGCTTAGTCACTCTGACCACAGAGCTCTAAGTCAAAATATTTATTTTTGCTTGCTGGGATTGAGCAGATATATCTACTCTAATCACCTATATAACTGTGAGTATTTGCAAAGGTGTACAGAACCGCATATAGTCCTGGTTTGAGTCTAAATACACAAAAAAAGATACAACTGGGTGTGTATTTAAATATTCAGGTGAGCAAATTCTGCTCCAGGGCTTTGCCCTGGAAGGAGCCCTCTCGAGTTGACAGTCATGGTAATGACAGTAGCTTGGTGTATCGTGTACATGCTTGATGATTTGCATCTCTTAGATTTCTACCCTCACAACAGTCATGAAAGGTAGACCTGTTATCACCCTTCTGCAGATGAGCTTCTCGAAGGAGCAGGACCTTTCATAGCACCCTACACACCATGCCTTTTGTGATGGCTGCTCGTGATCTGTCACATTGCTTGGGATGCCCCTACTCTTCCCGCAGCCTCTCCCACATCCCTCCTTCTCGGATTCAGTTCTGTGGATCTTTATTGCCAGAGGGTTTAGTTATGACTCTTCCAGGTACTTTTTGACTACCGTAGCTTAATTGAATAAGCAAAAGCAAACATGAACAGACCCTGACTTCTGTTGCACTGAGATGGCCAGTGCAGTCACCAGGCACATAGCAGACACTCACCAAATATTCACTGATGATGTTTACGATGATCCTCTGAACGACACATCACCCACCCAGCAGGACCCAAGACGCCAGACACCCGATTATGTATACACAAATGGAAAATGTTGCATTTCAACAAATTGTGTGACCATACAACTTGGGATCTTTCTACCTGATAGAAAACAATTCAGGGCACACCTTGAAAGATGCGTGTCTGGACAAACTTCCAAGACGTGTGCAAGTCATACCCCGCGGCTCACTTCTGCACTCCCTTCCTCTCTGTGCTCTCTCTCTCCTGCCTCTGCACCCACAGCATGGGAAAGCATTGAAAGAAAATAAGAATCTTCAACTCATAAACATACCTGCTTACCATCTGGCAGGCGTCCCAGCAGTCTGCTGATCTCCTTAGTATCCAGCAGATAGTAGAAAAACAAGAGTCCTGTGAAGATTTCACATGTCGCCATATCCCCGCCAGATGGTGATTTGTAAGACATGGACAGATTTCCCGGGCTCCACTTCCCTTGAAAATCACAACAGAAACACTGCAGCAAGGGGCTCTCGTCGGAAAGCGGTGCCGACGGAGGAACGCTGAAGGTATCCGCATCTAAGGCTCATTGGGATCAAGTGTCATTATCTCCACAGCTGGTCCTTCACAAACCCGCTGTTCTCTGCTCGGATATTTCTAGGATTTTCCCTAAAAGGCATCCGTGGAGGGTTGGGAATGTCGGCGTCATGGGACATCTGATCAGTACCTACCGAATCTTTGCCACAACGGGCTGTTTTTCTGTCTCGTAATGATGGGCTGCAGGGCTAAAAATTACATTGACAAAGTTCCCAATTGGGCAACTTCACATCTGAACAGGAAGGACTGAAACTGGGTAGAAGTAGGGAATTCTGTTCTCTAAGTGTTAATAGAACAGTGAGTATTTTTAAAATCATACTTTTCCCCTGTCTCAGTTCTTCGTGGTAGTTAGTCTACACGATAGTCAAGTCACTGGTCAGTTTGGGTGGGAAATGTCAAAAAGCGGTCCAGCATCAGGTAAATAAATGGCCAGGTGGTGGTTCTGACTTCTCCAAGGAGTTTTGGTCACAAAGCGTGCTGTCCAGGACTTTCCTTCCAGCACTCTCTGTGATTTCTGAGTCCACCTGGTTCCAGCAGACCCCAGCTTGGCTGCCCGGAGAGGGAAGGAGAGAGGAGAGTCAAGTCTCCTTTCCTGCTGTGTGAGTGAGTCCCATTTTCTCCTCGGGGATCCTGCTGCTCTTCCTCAGGACATGGACGCGATAATTTTATATACCTGTCTTGTTTTGGATAAACACTTTATTGAGATATAACTGACATGGAGCAGTAAGTGTATACAATAAAATTAACACGTAGAAGTCAGTGATTTCTAGTATATTTGCAGAGTTGTCCAAACATCAATACAACCAATTTCAGGCCATTTTAATCACCCCCCCAAAAAAAGAGCCTCGTAAACAGACACCCCTCATTTCTCTCCCAACCCCAACAGCCAAAGGCAACCCCTGATCTACTTTCTGACTGTGTGGACTTGCCGCTTCTGAATAGTTCAGATAACTGGAATCCCCTATATGTGGACTTTCGTTGTTGGTGTCCCTCTCTTAGTGTGTTTTCAAGTTCCACTTATGCTGTGATATATGTCAATGCTTACATGCTTTTAATGCCAAATAGGATTCCGTTGCATGGCTATCCCACATTTTATTTATTCATTTATCAGGTGATGGACACAGGGACTCCACTCTGGGGCTCTTATGAATAACGTGGCTCTGCGCGTTTAGGTATCAGTTGTTGTGCGGGCATATGTTTGCATTTCTCTTGGACATATACCCAGGGATAGAACTGCTAGGTCTTTTGAGACCTCTGTCGCTAACCTTTTGAAGAACACGAGAGTTGCTTTTGTGTACAACTCTTTGCTTTGTTCAGGTAAGATACTGGACAGGGTGCCAGACTCCAGACACCCTGAATTTATGCCTGGTACAGAAGAGTAAATGAACACGAATTTTTAAGATTCGTCATGCCTGCATTTGAATACATACTTTCCACTTATGAACTCCATCATCTTGGGCATGTTACTGAAGATCTCCAAAGTTTCCTCTGCCATCTACATGGAAGGAGGTTACTCAGTCTGCTTTGGCCTGGAGGGCGCATGCGTGGAAGGCGGTGAGGTCCTGGGAAACTGCTCACAGGTGCGGACGGCCTGCTGTCTTCCCAGTGAATGCCCTCTGTCTTCTTTCTTCCCTTTTTCCTCCTGAGTACCTGAAGAGTAGGGATCAACGTAAGGAGAAGTCCTTTGGGATAATTCAAATGTTCACCTGAGGACATTTTCGTCTGGTTTATAGGCTTCTGAATTTGGAGAAAGGAATCTTTTCTTGCATTTACTCTTTAGGACTGTCTTTAGACATTAATAATCAGAAAACATTCAAAACCAAGCCAGTAAATGGTTGTTCGCTGACACTTTCAGTGACTTGATGTTAGGACATGGAACTTTACTGGTATTGTTATGTAATTGTGTGGACTGCATTTTAGTGTTGGGGGTTCATTCCATGGGTAGATCATCTCATAAGAAATGTATTTTTTGTCTTTTTTATTGGTGCATTGTAATCATTCATCATAATGAAGTTTAGAATAACAGAGGCATACATGCACAGAGTCCTTGGTGAGCCTTTCCCCAGCTCCCACCCCGCTCCCTCACCCTCTCTGTCCATGCCATTTAGATTGGCATTGATAGATAAATTTGTGTATGAACATCACGTCCGTTGAAGTGTTTCCTTCATTGAGTCTCCCTCCCCCCACCTGCCTCTCTTTCTTAGGTCCCCTCCATCACTCCACTAGGGTTTCTTCTCCTTTGTCTAGAATGCCTCCTGTGGCCGGGCGTGGTGGCGCACGCTTGTAATCCCAGTACTTTGGGAGGCGGAGACCGGAGGATCCGGGTTCGTGGCCAGCCTCAGCTCTCTCTCTCTCTCTCTGCCTGTCTCTCTCTCTCTACTTAGTGAGGCCCTCCGCAACTTCATGAGACCCGGTCTCAAAATAAAGTATAAAAAATA
>PVJS01012458.1:0-43844 GCA_004027185.1 Glis glis
GGAGAGAGAGAGAGAGACAGGGAGAGAGAGGGAGAGAGAGAGAGAGAGAGAGAGAGAGTGAGTGAGAGAGAGAGAGAGAGCTGAGGCTGGCCGTGAACCCGGATCCTCTGGTCTCCGCCTCCCAAAGTACTGGGATTACAAGCGTGTGCCACCACGCCCGGCTAAACATGTGTTTTAAATGCCCATTCTGTCCCCCTTCCTTCTTGAGAGTCCCCTGGCCCTCCCCGTGATTGAGAGTCCTCTGATCCCCCTGGAGGTGGCCTGGGTGACCCTCTTCATTCCTGTGCAAAAGTGCTCTTCCAGGGGACCGACACCCTCCTTCACTTGGTAATTCATTTCTGAGCCAGAGTCAAATGAAATGGGATTTCATTCCCAGCAGGGCCGGTCCCAAAGTTTGTGCTCATAAACTTGCTTTATAGTAACCTATAAATTGCATTTTTGAGCTCGGCCTGAGCTATTTCTCCTGCCTTTGCCAGACGTGTTGTCGCATTGGGCCTTTGGGCCCAGGTGTGCGTGCGGGGAGGCCCCAGGACTCCAGTGCCTTCGGAGTGAGGGGTGTGGTTCACACAGGTCATTGCATTTTTATTACTGGACCACTGCTGCTGCTATCACTGAGGGAGCTCACTGCAGTGCGTGGGAAGGGAGAGCAGGAAGAGGTGCCCCCCCTAGCCTCCTGGGCACCGGACCCAGCAAAGTCCCTTCAAAGTCGTCAGCAGTGTCCTTGTTACTCACTCTGTCCTTGTTGGTGACTTCTGCAGACATAAGATGGCCCACCCTCCAGATGAGCTCATGGAACTCTCCGAGGGAGCCATTTACCATGACCATTTATTTATTTATTTATTGATACAGGGAATTGATCTCAGGGGCATTCTACCTCTGAGCTACACCCCCCATTCCTTTTTATTTTTTTATGCTGAAACGGGGTCTTGCTAAGTTGCTGAGGCTGGCCTTGAACCTGCGAATGATCCTCCTGTCTCAGCCTCCCAAGTCTGGGATTACAGGCATGTGTCATCATGCCTGGCTCTTTAGTTTATTTTTAGTTGACAAATAATAATTGTATATTTTGGGGGTACAGTGTGCTGTCTTGATCTGTGTATACATTGTAAAAGCTTCAATCAAGCCAATTAACATATGCATCACTTCATCAGCTTCTCATGTTCCTGGTGAGGACATTTCAAATCTGTTCTTTTAGCAATTTTGAAGTATATGAGTCTATGGCCATACCACCCTGAATGCGCCTGGTCACTTCAGACAATATGCTCCTGTTAACTGCAGTTGCCACGCAGCACAATAGCTCAGTGAACCTTACTCCTCCAGTCTGTCTGAAATTGTGTACCCTTTGATCAACATCTGTCCTTCCTCCATCCTCCCCCTTCCTTTCTAGTCCCTGGAAACCACCTTTCTGACTTTTTTTTTTTAATATATGAGATCAACTTTTTTAGATTCCACATACAAGAAGTTAGATTATACAGTATTTGTCTTTCTGTGCCTGGCTTATTTCACTTCCTGTCATCCAGTTCCATACATGTTGTTGCAAACGACAGATTTTCCTTCTTTACGTGGTCAATGGAACCTCAGTTCCCCAAGGCCACAGCTCAGGTGTGCTCCTGTGGCAGGGTGGAGGAGTGTGCAGCAGAGGGAGGCGGCATCTCATCCCCTCTTCCCCAGCACTCCTGCGCTCACTCCCTGGGACTCCCAGAGCAGGTTGAAGGGATGACAGATCTCATCTAGTTCAGAGGACGGACCACCTTTGTTCTTGCTCAATGCAGAGGCTGCCTGGAGAATGTGCTAGGCCAGGACAGCCAGGGGAGGGTGGACAGAGCCTTTGCAGGCTTCTGAGGGTGACAAGCTGGAGGCCTTGTGTTTTGATTTGGATATGAGGTCCCCTCACCCTGAAAAGCTCATGTTTTGGCAATGCAATGATATTCAGAAGTGAAATGATTGAATCAGGACTCTAATCTCATCAGTGGATAAATCCGTTGATGGGTTAATAATTTGAATGGACTTTCTGGGTGGTAACTGTGTACAGGTAGAGTGTGGCTGGCAGGTGTGGGTCACTGGGGGAGTGGTCTTAGGACTATATCTGGCCTTGGCTCCTTCCTCTCACTCTCTCTGCTTCTAGCAGCCATGAGCGGAGCAGCTCTCCTCCACCATCCCTGCTGCCACCACTATGTTTCTGCCTTGGAGCCGGCTAACCATGGACTAAACCTCTGAAACCATGAGCCAAATAAACCTTTTCTCCTCTCAGTTGTTCTTGTCAGGTATTTTGGTTACAGTGACACAAAAGCTGACTAATACACCCAGGTAGGCTTTTTCACTCTGAAAATCTGGTTGAGTTACCTGGGATCAGCTCTTAACCTCCCTGAACCATCACTGTAACACCCTCCAGGTTGTGGCTAGGTTGGTCAGGCTGGTCTCCATGCTTCTGTTGGCATCACAGTGTCAGAGTGAGGCTTTGAAAACAAAGACAGACTGTCACTCTTGTGCTCATAACCTTCTGTGGCTCCCCATTTCCCTTGGAGTTGAGCCCCGTGAGGCCCTTATGATATTGTCCCCTTCTGGGCCTCATCTCCCCCTTTCTCCCTGTGCTCCTCTGTGTTAGCCTCCTTGGCCTCCTCCCTGCTCCTTCAGCACCCAGGCATGGCCCAGCCTCAGGGCCTGTGGCACCCTTTCCAAGACACCCACGCAATTGGTGCCCAGTAGGTGCCCGAATGAATGAATGAATGAATGAATGAATGAGGGAGTGAATGAAAATGTGTAGCAAGTTGTCCTGCCTCTGATAGCATCTCAGCAAGAGTGAATTCTTTCCCCTCCCACCCTCCCTCCCTTGGCCCAGCCCCAGCAGATGTGTGCCAGCAGGGGTGTAATAGCAGGACCCTCGGCCTGACTCACTTGTCTTTCAGCCCTAGGATGTCAGAAGTGGGGTTTTCACAGCAGGAGGAGGCCACATCTGAGCTTCGTACCCAGCCCGCTGGCCTGCGTGGACAGGCTGGCCCTGGCAGGTGGAGGCTTGGTCGCAGAGCCCTTGGAGAGAGCCCAGAGCTTAACTGGGGGCGGCGGCCTGGGCATGGCTTCTGTGTGTCCGTGGTGGCCATGACCATGCCTGAGTTAAATGCAATGTGAAGAATTAAGCTGGAGTGGGGGCATGATTTCTGAGGGCAGCTGTTTTCATTATTGAGTGGACACCGGGGAGAGGGGACGGGGGCAGGTTCTTTGGTCCTGTGTGTTTCTTGCACACAGAGCCCCTGCCCCTTACCTCTCCCACCCAAGGGTCCTATCAATGCCTGCCATGCTGTCCCTTGACAGGGTATGTGACACAGCTGGGGGAACTAGCCTCCCATGCTCAATCAGCCACAGTGTGACAGCTGGAAAGAGGCCATGGTGGTGCACACTTGTAATCCCAGAACTTGGAAGGCAGAGACAGAAGGATCACAGGTTTGTGGCCAGCCTCTGCAACTCAGCAAGGTCCCTCAGCTCAGAGGTAGAATGGCCCTGGGTTCAATCCCCACTAACACACACACACACACACACACACACACACACACACACACACACGTATAGTGAAGGGCCAGTTCTCTGATGGTCTCAGAGAGGGTGATGGAAGAGGCTGAAACCACCAGAAGAGCCTGGTGGGTGTTCCCAGGGGCATCTGCACTTGAGTGCTTTGCCCTTGGCAGAGTGGGTGCCCAGCCCCACACAGTAGGCAGGTGGGCAGGCTCACCTGGGCCTAGCACTCAGATGCAGTCACTGCCTGCCTGCCTTAAGGAGGATGTACCCTTTCTCATGCCTGTGAAGAGCAGACCGGCAGTGGGGTGAGGCACCCCAAACACTTGGACCTTTTCTTTTCCAATGGGGAGCCCAGCTTAGTCCTTCACACTGGGATGTAGCCAAGGACACACTGGGAGAGGGTCTGTTGGCCGGCTGCTCTCCGGGTCAGAGCCCAGGCAGGAGTGCTGGCTGAGTAATGGGGTACAGGATCCCTGCTGCGTGTGCCTACCTCCTGACGGAGGCAGGATGTGGGAAGGCCGAATAGTTACTCCCGAGAGGAACCACCATGCGTAGAGTCCACTTTCAGAAAGTGAGAAGTAAGAGATTAGCCAATCACAAAAAAAGAAGGGACATGTTTTCATTAATATGCGCAACTTAGGGAGTAGTGGGGACACAAAAGGGACTCCAGTGACAATGGAGAACCCTCAGTGGTGCAAGGGAAGGGGTATAAGGGAAGGGGAAGGATAAGAAAGAAGTGAATCTATGGAATTACTGTCATAAACAATGTGTATATATGAGATTATACCAACATCATTCTCAGTGCTACATGTGGAGGGGAGGCGGCGGGGGAGCGGGGTGGGAGGGACACCAAGAGCTGTGTGCATGTATGTTAACACCAAAGTGATACTCATTGTGATGTGAGACTACCATGCACCAATAAAAACATGAAAAAAAGAAAGTGAGAAGTAATTATGGGTAGTTGAAAAACACCCTCCAAGTTCTTTGCCATAACTTTTACAAGTGTCTTCTCCCTGGGTCATTCACAACACTCCCAGAGGCCCACGGGTTCACAGGCACCCAGTCATGTGCTTTCCTGCACTCTGGGAGCCTGTCTTGTTCAGGGCGGGGTGGGGGCCTGTGGGTGGGCAGCCCAGCAGTAGCCAGGCCCAGGAGTGAGCTGCAGGCCCCGTGTCTAGAACTCAGGGAAGATGAGTGCCTGAGGAGTGTGGGACAAAGAGGCAGCTCTGTGGACTTGGGCTGAGTCCAGGCGCACTGGCTGGGGGCGGGGCCAGCCTCTTGCAGGGAGGGGAGGGACAAGGAGCCAGGCCCACTCTGCTGAGGGGATTTATTTATTTATTTTTATTATTTTTTTGTGGTATTGGGGATTGAACCCAGGGGCATTCTACCTCTGAGCTACACCCCCAGCCCTATTTTTTATTCTTTATTTTGAAACAGGGTCTCACTAAGTTGCGGAGGACCTCACTAAGTAGCTGAGGCTGGCTGCGAACCTGCGATCCTCCCTTCTCAGCCTTCCAAGTACTGGGATTATGAGCGTGCGCCACCCGCTGGCTAGCTGAGGGGATTTAGATGTGTATTGCTTGCTAGGCAGTGGTGCTGGGGCCACCTTATCAGATCACCAAGGCTCTCTTTTTTTGCATGTTCCTGTCCCTAAACCACCACCAGCCCTGTCCAGGCTCTTGGGGAAGGACCTGGGGACATGCATTTTAGCTTGGGTGATTCTTGTGCACACTCAAAGGTAAGAAGCACTGGCATGGAATAAGGTGCTTCTGCACTCTAGCCGGCCCCTGCATCGTGGAAAACTACAGAAAACCAAGACAAAGGAGGCTGGGCCTTTGAGTTATGCCCACGAAGGCCTCCCTTGCAAGGCTGATGCTCAGGAATACCAAGTTCCTTCCAAGCTCCCAGTGCTGAGCTGCCCCAGGCTGCTGTCCTTGCCTCTGTTGCAGGCACGGACTCCATCCTCACCACATCGGCCATCTCTCCTTGGCTCCCACCCTCTCAGGCTTGGAGGCTTTGCTTGTGCTGTTCCAGCTTGGCCTGAGGAGGATCTCCCACCTGGTTTCAGGAGTGTGCAGAGCTTCAGGCCTGCTGCACGGGGCGGTCATGGCACTGGAGACCCTGGGGGACATTGCCTTAGGACTGGATTCACTCAGAAGTCCTAGACATGGAGGAGCTGGCAGTCCTCCATGGGTGGGGCAGGGTGGGACAGGGTGACCCCTGGCTTGGTAGCCAAGTGTGCAGACCAGGTTGGCAGCACAAAAGCTGCCTGGGGGTTAGAGAAGACTTTGAAGAGTGTGGCGCCTAATTGTTGTATGAAGTGTTGACTGAGCAGAGGTTCCCTTTATGGGTCAGGGTGGACAGGCCTTCCATGGCTGAGGCTGTGGTCAGCGCTCACCCTGGTGTCTCATGCTTCATTCTGTGATGTTTTTGATCTCTCTTATCAAAAGAGCAGGGGAATGGAGGCTGGCTGGATGTGTTGGTGAGTGGATGGAAGAGATGGGTGCTTCTGTAGAAGATCGGAGTTGATAGGAGTTAAAAACATGGTAAAATGAGCTGGGCTTGGGTGGTGCACGCCTGTAATCCCAGTAATTGGTAGGCTGAGACAGGAAGATTGCAATTTGGAGGCCAGCCTGGGAAACTTCATGAGACTGTGTCTTAAAATAAAAAATAAAAAGGGCTGGAGGTGTAGCTATGAGGTAGAGCACCCAGTACTGCACAAGGCCTTCCCTTAAACAAGACGCTCATCAGGAGGCAATATCAAAAGTTATCTGCATTAGCTGGGTGTGGTGGCACATGCCTGTAATCCTAGTACTTGGGAGACTGAAGACAGGAGGGTCACAGGTTCCAGGCCAGCCTCAGCGACTTAGCAAGACCCTTAGCAACTTAGTGAGACCCCATTTCAAAATAAAAAATAAAATAGGGCTTGGGGTCTAGCTCAGAGGTAGAACACCTCTCAGTTCAATCCCCAATACCACCCCTCCCCAAGATAGATGGATGGATGAATACTTAGCTGAATGTATGGCTGGCTGGGTGGGTAGTCAGTCAATGGGAGGACATGTAGGTGGATGGATCATTTGGATTGGACTTGGACGGGACCGGAGGGTGGGGCTGGTTGGATGGATGGTAAGATTGATGGCGTGTGGGTGGGAGTAGGTAGATGGATGGGTGGATGATTGGAGGGAGGTTTATATGGTGACTGGAAAAAATGTGGGGGTACATGAATGGCTAGGTGGGAGGATGGATGGATGGATGGATGAAGGAGTGGGTGAGGTGGATAGGGGATGGAAGGATACATTGTGGGGAAGGAAGCAGATCAGGTGGGTGACAGGCTAAGTCACATAAAATTAAGCTGTGACCAGATGTGCAAAACTCCAGTTCCTTGTGTGACTCTGGGGCCGGGGTGGCTCTGAGGGAGTTGCCCCCCCTCAGACTTGTCAGAGGAGGCAGCCCCAGGTCCCTTCCTGGGCCACACAGACCATGCTCCTGCTTGGCCCTATGTCCTGCTTCAGCCCCCCTTGCCTGGTGGGTGTGGCTGTGGATAAGGTGAGCGAGCCCTCACGGGGTGGGTGGAGAACTGTGGGCCTTTGGTATACGACACCAGATCTGGGGCAGGAGGTCAGTCCTGGGAAGGACAGGTTGGGTGGAGGGCCCTGACAACAGGCCCAAGCAGAGGGAGGACCCCAGGCCGGGGTCCTGTGGGATGAACCCAGGGCCCTCAGTGGCTCAGCACCGGGCTCCCAAGTCCTTTGGGCCTGGCACCCACAGGTCCTTTCTGATGCTCCTGTTGCAGGTCCTGGGGCACTGGGCGGGGGCGCTGGAGTGACAGTCCACATGCTGGGCTCATGTGGAGGCCTCGGGGAAGCTGGCACACCTGTGAGGAGTGCTGGGGGAGGGGACCGTCGGCCTCATAAGAGCACTGCCTTCAGAGAGCTACCTCATCAAGGGGCTCCTCCACTGAGCAGCAGGCATATCTTGCAGCCCACTGACTCTTTCCTTCTAAGGGCACCCTGCTGGTTCCCAGGCCTGGCAGGAAATGCCTCTGGAACCCCTGGGCTTCCATGCACATCCCTGGGCCAGATCAGGAATTCCTCTGATGGTCCGCAGGCTGGGTCCTCCAGGCACCGCTGCTCCCGTCCTGAGGAGTTGGGGGAGGTGGGTAGCCCCTGGACACAGGACCCCCAGGGATGGGAGGAACCCTGGACTCAGGATCTGAGCCACCTCCAGGCCACTCAAGCCTGGAGCTTCTGACATCGTGGTTGGGGCCACCCTTGGGACCTGCCCCCTCGAGGCTTACGGGAGTCAGCTCGTCAGATGCCAATGCAGCTGAAGGCAGCCAGCCCACCTTTTGCTGCAGGGACAGCTGGAGGGACAGAGCTCCTGGAGGGAAGAGCCTGAAGCTGGACTCGAGTTGTCCTCAGCAAAGAAAGATAAAGCAGGAAGAAAGAAAAAGTAATTTTAGTGCATTGTGCTCAGATGGAAGAGTGTTTAAGGATCATTTAGTTTACGGATGGTGATAGGTCAGTGGTTAGATTAGCAGGAAGCCAGTCAGCTCGAAAGCAGGGAATTAATTTATGAGATTGCAAAGGCGAAAATTGTTTGCAAGAAATACAGGGGTTTTGTTGTAACAGCATTGAATTTAGCAGAAACAACAAGCGCCAGCAGGCCTGGCTGTCTGTCAGGAAGTCAGCCATCAGGAGCACTAGTCTGCAGGCCGGAGACATGCAGGAAGAGTGGGGCACTCAGCTGGGACTGTGTCCCAGCTCTTACCTGCTCCTCAGCCAGGGCAAAGGCTCTTCCTGTCTCAGGGATTTCCTGGGCTTTGGCACTGAGGTTCTGCAGCTTGGAACCTGGACTGATGGTTGGCAGGGGGGCGTGCTTTGGTGGCGGGTACGTCACTTTTTTTTTGGCGGTACTGGGGATTGAACCCAGGGGCATTCTACCTCCGGGTTACACCCCCAGTCCTATTGTTTTTTTTATTCTTTATTTTGAAACAGGGTCTCCCTAAGTTGCAGAGGCCTCACTAAGTAACTGAGGCTGGCCACAAACCCGGATCCTTCGGTCTCAGCCTCCCAAGTACTGGGATTACAAGCGTGCACCACCACGCCCGGCCTGGGTACCTCACTTCATAGTGTGTCAAAGTCACGCAGTGCTGCTGAGCCTCTGGAGGGAAGACTTCACTGTTATGGAGACCCTGGAAAGGCTTCTTGGTGGTTCTTCCTGCCCCTGTGCCACACTGGGAGATTCTGAGACAGGATCTGATCAGGGGATCCCGAGCCCGGGGAGTGCCCTGCTCATTACCCACATGTTCCCTGTGCTCAGCTCATATGCCCGGGAGATGGCATGGCATGGCAGGGCCAGAAGGACTGGCTTCCAATTCTGGCCTCATAAATGTGAGTGAGTGAGTGAGCATGTGAGCGAGCCTCTATGAACCTTTGTTTCCTCATCTGTCAACATCTTAGGGTTGTGGTGAGTGTGACCTGAGAAGATAGATGGGTGTAAGGAACTTGGCGAGGTGCCGGGCATGTGGTTAGTGCTGGGTGATGGTAGCTGTTAGTTTTATTATGGTTATTATGAATGGCAGGGCAGCTAAACAGAGCCTGCCAAGTCCCAGCTCCTGGTGCCCTCCCACTGCCGCACAGCCTCAACCCCGGCCCCTCCGCGGGACGAGCCTGCTGTCTGGCTTTTCCCCTCTTCCCCTGGAACCCTGGTCAGCTGCTCAGTCTCACTTGATCAGCTTCCTCTTGCCTGGGAGCCCATGCTGTAGCTAAGCCAGGCTGAAGGTCGGGCCTCTTCACCCTTGCCTGAGCTCTGCCCATTGTTTCAAGGCCACAGCCCTGTACTGTCCTGGGAAAGGGCTTCTGAGTTGGGCATTCTCTGTCCTGTTTTCCTGTCCCGCAGAGCAGCTCTGGCGTCCCCTCCTTTCCTCCTTCCTTCAGCGGGTGGGCCATCACTATCATCGCCCTTGGGATTCATTTGCTGACCCCCCCCACCTCCCAGGTGATACACTCAGTGGCCACTGTTCACTGCAGTCTACGTGGATGTCACCCCTGGGGTGGTGCTGGTGGCAGCCCTGATGGCACTGAGTAGTTCGCAAAGGGCTCATCCTCCCTGGTCACCTTGTGAGAGGTGATCTGTGGTACTTTCTAGAAAGACAGAGCATCTTGCCCAAGTCGCAGGGTCATAAGTGTGGAGCTGTGACTGAGCCTTCCTCCTGAGGCCCTGCCAGGCCGCCAGCTCCTCACTATGCCGCTGGCCCTGGGGTCTGAGATCTGGGGCAAACTCCTCTCTGTGGGCTGTGTGAGCAGGCTGAGGCTCTGAATCCAATGCGGAAGCAGACTGGGAGCCCTTTCTGGAGGGGCAGCTTGGAAGGATAGGAAACAATGGGTTTCTCTTGGCTGACATTGAAGGGTGAGCTTGCTCCTTGAGGGATGACAGGGGAGTGTGCTGGTCTTTAGCGCCAGCAGAGAAAGGGACAGGTATGTGGGCTGGGGTGGGGGGAGGGACCAAAGAGGGCATTTTCTCGGGACCCTTCCCAAGCCCCAGCATGGAGAGTCATTTTTCTAGGTTGAGGGAATTTCTGCTTTAGAAGTAAAATGTCTCTGATACCATCGTGCTTGGGGGAGCCAAGCCATCTGGAAACATCTGGAGGCAGGTTCGCTTTGTTTTCAGCCACATTGAACTTTGCAGTAGCCAAAGCAGTCGGAACTTTGCAAAAGCGCTCCGTCAGCAGAAAGCGCCAGCGCGGTGGCACTCAGCCACGACACACTGCACAAATTGCAAGTGCTGGGAAGCGGAGGCCAGCCCCGAGGGAGAAGCGGGCTCCCCAGATCTGCCTGTGTGGGTGGGCACCCTGCATGAACCGTCCAGGTGACCTTTGGAACTCTATACCCCAGAGTTGCAAAACCAGCTAATTAAGATAGATGGTGGTGCTGCCAGCGGGTTTTTGAATTAATTTCTGGACCCCAAGTTCAGGCTGGCTGGATGGAAATACCATGGTGCTGTTCTTGGCTCTGGTAGCCCAGTGTTCAGAGGAACCAGGAAGCCTGTGGCCCCTCTCTGGGTGTTGAGTCAGGCTGGGGTGGTCTAGGTGTCTGTTCTACCTGGCTGGGGAGGTCCACGTGGGAACTGTCATACCCCTGGGCTTTGGTGGAGGCAAGCTTCGCAAGCATGTAGGTGACAGCCATGTGCTGTCCTCACCGGGTCTCCTGGCTGTCCCAGGGTTCTCTCCCCTTGCCTGCTAGAAGCTGCAGGACACAATGGAAAGAACATGGGCTTTCATGTTGAGTTTATACTTACTGCCTGTTTGGCTTCAAGGATGTCTCTTAACCTCTCTAAGCCCTGGTTCCCTCATTGGAAAATAGGAAATAAGACCTGCCTAAGAGGCTCTTGGTATAATAGATGGTGTCTTGTTGCCCAGTGGAGGTACTCGGAAGACATTAGTGTGTCCCACCTCCTTGTCTTCCCCCTCCTCCCTTTCCTCCTTCACCTCTGCTGCTCCCTCTTCCTTCTCTTGCTCATCGTGACCCACAAGGCTCTTTCAGGATGGAGTGGCTGGAGATCTGTCACTCTCACCTTCCTGTACCCTCTGCTGTCTGGGACGGAGAGATCTGAGCTCAGAGATAACAGGCTATTACTGAGCAGACTGCTGCTCGGTGTTAGCAAAGCTGGCCAGGTTGTAAATTCCTCTGACTTTGGATTTTTGGAAGCTCCAAAAATAAATGTGGGGACATTTCATTCCCAGCAGACAGAGGTGCACACGGAGTTGCTGGACGAGACGACGGAAGGGCCGCTGGAGAGTTTGGCTAGGTCTGCGTGGAGTCAGCCTCTTCTTCTGGAGTCTCTATCCTCTTTGCAGAACTTCGCACAGGCTGGTGGAAATCCTGGAGGCTAGAAATGTTTGTGCCACGCCCCCTGACACTTAGACAACTGGGTTCACAGCAAGGGCACTGGCAGGCTGAGGCACCCGACTGTGACTAGGGTCTTGAGGCCTGGGGCACATTGGTGGTGTCAGACACAGGTTGAAATCTGATGGAGCCCTGACTGCCACCCCTTTGCCCCACACAGGGCTGGGGAGCACCATGGAAGACATGGCAGGCTCTGGAGAAAGCGCTGGGGACGGAGAGGCACCTTGGCTACTTCCTGCCGACGGTGCCTTCTAGGCAGGGATGCCTCCAGGCAGAGCAGGTGAGGCCATGGGGACCCCTCCAGGTCTTTACCCTGGTTGAGACCATGCCCTGGGAAACTGGACAGGCAGGTGTCACGCCTAGAACTCTGGGCATGCGGCTCTGGGCATCTGGGCTGATATCTTTTTCATATGCCTGTGTTCTTTGTCTGCTACTCAATGCCCTTCAAACTCCCCCCAGCACCTCCCCTAGGGTGCTTCTTACAAGGCCCAGTGTTGCTGGCTTATTTGACTTACTGTGCTTTCCTTAGCGATCATACCATTAGCATGAGGAGGGGTCCCTTGATGGGTGACTAAGCATGGTGCCCACAGGCTCTACTCATCCGCACCTTATTTTTCACTTTGTCAAGCTCCAGCGGTGTTTAGGGCTCACCTTACTCTGTGATCTCAAGAAAATTAATGTGCTGCAGCTTCCTGTCCCCTTTCCTTCATTGTGACTTTATAAATCCCAAGAACTAAGACAAATTCTCCTAAATCTACTAATTTACTATATCATCTCTCTACTGACATGGACTATTTCCAGACATAAATAACTGAATAACTGTATCTTTAGAAACCCTCCAACCGAGTATGTTTTATGTACTTACTATTGGACCTCATACCTTTCCCTTCTGCAGCAAAGTAGATTTCTCTTCAGCTCCATCAGTGTCTATCTATGCCTAGTGAACAGTGACCCAAGGTCGTTCTGAGGCTGGGCGCTTGAGGTTGCTTTTTTCTGTGGTACTGGGAATTGAACTCAGGGGTGCTCTACCTTCGAGCTACACCCCCAGCCCTATTTTATTTTTTATTTTGAAACAGAGTCTTGCTAAGTTGCTGAGGGTCTTGCTAAGTTGCTGAGGCTGGCCTCGAACCTGCGATCCTCCTGTCTCAGCCTCCCAAGTACTGGCATGTGTCACCATGCCTAGCTATGCTTGGGGTTCTTAATCTACCAGGTCATTTGAGCATAGGCTTCCCCTTCCCTCCAACTCGTTAGGATGCACAGGAACAATGGCCTGTTTGAACAAAATATTTACAGATTTTTTTTTGCAGTACCGGGGATTGAATCCAGGGGTGTTCTACCTTTGCGCTACACCCCCGGCCCTATTTTTATACTTTATTTTGAAACCGGGTCTCACGAAGTTGCGGAGGCCTCACTAGGTAGAGAGAGAGAGAGACAGGGAGAGAGAGAGAGAGAGAGAGAGAGAGAGAGAGAGAGAGAGCTGAGGCTGGCCGCGAACCTGGATCCTCTGGTCTCCGCCTCCCAAAGTAGTGGGATTACAAGCTTGCGCCACCACGCCCGGCCATATTTACAGATTCTTAAAGTGGCTGGGGCCAAGCATCAGGGCCTCATCCCAAGCTCTGATGGACCCTTGTTCAGGTCTGGAGGTGGAGCGACCCAGCTGGCCCCTCAGAGGAGGCTCAGTTTGTACGTGCATGAAGGTCAAGAGGAACCATCCTGGCAGGATCATATTGGACAGTGAGTGTCTAGGTGGATCAGCCAGGAGGAGCAGGTGGCGGGAAGTGGGAGAAGACCAGATCTTTGGAATGCTGGACGGCAGAATTCCCAGTAAGGTGGTGGCCAGGAGTGGACATAAAGAATGATGGCCCTGTGAGGAGGAGGATGGAGGAACAGGGAGCATTGTTCAATGGGTGTAAAGTTACAGCAAGACAGAATGAGTAAGTTCCAGAGGTCTGCTCTGCAACACGGTGCCTATAGTCAATAATAGATGTTGTGTACTTAAACATTTGTTAAGAGGGTAGATCTCATGTTGAGTGTTCTTACCATGCACAAAAACAACAAAACACCAAAGGAGCATAAGGACGTTTTTATTCCTTCCTTCCTTCCTTCCTTCCTTCCTTCCTTCCTTCCTTCCTTCCCTCCTTTCTTCCTCTCTTCTTGTTCTTGTTCTTCTTCTTGTTCTTGTTCTTCTTCTTCTTGTTCTTCTTCTTCTTCTTCAAGCTTTATTATATATAACTGATAATATAAATTGTATGTATTTAAGGTGGATAATATGGTGCTTTGATATAATATTTGTGTAAAGTGATCACAGCAATCAGGCTAATTACCATAAACATCACCTCACACATGGCATTTTTTTGTGGTGAGAACACTTAAGATCTTCTCTCTTACCAACTTTTTTATTTTTATATTCTTTATTTTGAAACAGGGTCTCACTAAGTTGCTGAGGGCCTCACTAAGTAGCTGAGGCTGGCCGTGAACCTGTGATTCTCCTGTCTCAGCCTCCCAAGTATTGGGATTACCAGCGTGTGCCACCATGTCCGGCTCTCTTAGCAACTTTTAAGTATACAAGACAGTATTACTAAGTATAGTCACTGTGCTGTGCATTAGATCTTCAGAATGTATTCATTCTTTAAGTGAAAGTTTATACCCTTTGAACAAAATCTCCGCATTTCCTTCACCCCAGCCCCTGGCAACTACTTTTCTACTCTCTGCTTCTGAGTTTGACATCTTTAAATTCCATATATAAGTGAGATCACACAGTCTTTGTCTTTCTGTGTCTGGCTTACTTCACCAAGCATAATATTCTCTAGGTTTACCCACGTTGCTGCAAATGGCAAGATTTCCTTTTTTTTAAGGCTGAATAATATTCGATTGTATACATGTACATTGCATTTTCTTTATTTGTTCATCTGCTAATGGACACTTAGGTTGTTTACATATCTTGACCATTGTGAATAGTGCTACGACAAACACAAAAGAACAAATATGTCTTAAACATACTGATTTCAATTTATTGGGACATATACCCAGAAGTGGGATTGCCGAATTGTATGGTAGTTCTATTTTTAGTGTTTTATTTTTTTTTTGCGGTACTGGGGATTGAACCCAGGGGCATTCTACCTCTGAACTACACCCCTTGCCCTATTTTTATTCTTTATTTTGAAACAGGGTCTCACTAAGTTGCAGAGGCCTAAGTAGCTGAGGCTGGCCACAAACCTGTGATCCTCCTGTTTCAGCCTCCCAAGTACTGGGATTGCAAGCATGTACCACCACTCCTGGCTTGTATTTTCACTGTTTTAAAGGAACCTCTTTACTGTTTTCCATAATAGCTGTGCCAATTTATGATCCAATCAACAGCGTGCAGTAGTTCTCTTTTTTCCACATCTTTGTCACTGCTTGTTATCGTCTGGGGGATACAAGGACATTTTTAGAGGCAGTAGATATATTTATTACCTAGACTGTGGTGATGGTAACACAAATGTATACATATGTCCAAAGTCACTAAATTGTATACCTTGTATGCAGTTTTTGGTATGCCAGTTATACCTTAACACAGGTGGATTTACAAAAAATAATAATAGCCAGATGTGGTGGTGCATGCTTGTAATCCCAGTAATTGGGAGGCTGATACAGGAGGATTGCAGATTCAAGGCTAGCTTTAGCAAATTAGTGAGACCCTGTTAAAAAATAAAAAATAAAAAGGCTGGGGTGTAGTTCAGAGAATAAACATTGGTTCCATTCCATGTACAAATAAAATAAAATAAAATAATAAAATAAAATGAAATAACAAAATAATAAAATAAAAAAAAATAAAATAATGGTGGTCCTTTTGGTCCTCCACCCACTCCAGGTCAGTTCAGCACCACGGATAGCGCCCTGATAGTTTCATTGTCCTAAGCACTTGTGTGGTGGAATCATCTGCTCAGGAGCTCAGACTACCCTGGGTGCCCTGCCCTGTCTCCGGGACTTTTAGTTATTAGGACCCTTAGGTTTCTTCATGTCAATGTGCTCCTTGGAACTTGGAACCTGTGTTTCAATCTGGATGCTGGACCTCCTTCCTCTCCCTCTTTTCACCTTCTTCCCCCTACCCCTTGGTACCCCTCCCTGTTGGTTTCTGGAAGCTAGGTTCAGGGAGAGGACAAGAGGGAGAGAGTGGATGGAACTGAGCCCAATACAGGAGGCCTTACCACCTTAGAGACCGTTTGGTTTTTGAGCCCAGGTTGCCATGGGTTTAGACTTGGGAGTTTCTAGATCATTTCCTCTATCTCCGAAGGGAGTGCCAAATGTGATTAGGAGCTATTTTTAAATGAAAAAGAAGTGATGGAGTAAAGAGCCTTCTTCATTTGGCCTTGGCTTGAAAGAGCCCTAGATAAGTTGCCAGGGTCCATTAACACTCACAGTTCTTTTGGGAGCCAGGGCTCTGGGAGCCAGAGCAGGGGGCCATCTGAGGTCTGGGGCTCTAGCCTGAGGAACCCCCAAGCCAGGAGGAAGACTATCCCTTTCTCAAGTTTTAGAGAAGGGGCCAGTACCCTGTCTGTCTGCCCGGGGTCTAGCTGGATGACCCCACAGGCATTTCCTCTTCTTTGCATCACCATGTCAGGTGGAGTCATCATTTCTTGTGGCTGGGAGACAGCTGAGGAGGATGTGTTTACAGATATAATCAGGGCAGATGCTGACCATCCTGCCTCCCCAGTTCTGGTGAGAGGGATTGGGCTGGAGCATAGGATCATGCACTTTGAAGTCTGCAACACTCATTTGTAAGTGTCTTGTTGCGAGGCTTCTGGAAAGGGGGCTTGTGACTTGACTCCTTGAGCCTCGGTTTCTGCAACTGTAACATGGAGACAACGTCACCTACCTTGTAGCATTGCTGTGAAGATGAGAGACCAAGTAGAGAAAGTGCTTGATTGGGAATCTCAGTCCCTCCTCAGAGGACCCAAGGCATTGTGTGACCTTCCTTTCTGAAATCTCTGGGGGAAATTGGGGTGCTCTGGCCCTGGGGGAGGATCTTACTGCAATTCCCAGTTTCTGTTGTTTCTGAGAGATAACACACCCTTCTCCCCCTGGTGTGGGGAGGTTGAGCTGAGGAGCCTCTCTATGCAGAGGCTGCTTCCCTGCTCCTGACCCACAGATTTGGGGCTCCCATGTATATGTTAGAGACTATGGTGCTTCCTAGGATGTGGTGGAATGAGGGGTGGGCAGTGGGGTTTGAGCATCACAAGGTTATACTCTAACAGCTCTTTCCTTTGAGTTTTACACAGTCATAAAGCCAGGATCAATGCTTGTCCATGTCACTTCCAGTCACTTTAAGAGAAATAAAGAAAGGTTTATGGGACACACCTCAGAGTGGCCTGCCTCTCAGCATCCCTGTGCTCCTGATGCATGAGGGAAGTGTGTGTGTGTGTGTGTGAGAGAGAGAGAGAGAGAGAGAGAGAGAGAGAGAGAGAGAGAAGAAGAAGAAGAAGAAGAAGAAGAAGAAGAAGAAGAAGAAGAAGAAATCAGTTGATTAATTGATTGATTTTAAGGAAATAGCTTACATGGTGTGTGTGGGGGGTGCTGGCAAGTTTGAAGTCTTCAGGGCAGGTGGGTAGACAGCCCAGCAGGCTGGAGACCCAGAGAGTTGAGGCATATACTTGAGTCTAAAGACAGTCTGGGGGCAGAATTTTCTCTTCCTCTTTTCTCATAAGCCCTTTGGCTGGTTGGATAAGACCCACCCACGTCCTGGAGAGTAATCTGCTTTACTCAGAGCCTCCTGATTTAAATGTTAATCACATCTGAAAAATACCTTCACAGCAGCTTCCAGACTATCAGCGCTCCTCCTCTTACAATGGGTTGACTTCCTAATAAACCCAAATGGCAAACGTGGAAAATGCATTTAGCTAACCCACAAAACATCCTAGCTTTGATACAGTGCACCATAGAGTCTTGGCTGTCCACCCTCATTGATTGAGCGGCTAATGGACTCATTTCTGCTGCCTGTCACCCCAAGAGAGGATCTTACCACCTATCGCTAGCCTGGGAAAAGATCCAAGTCCAAAACTCAAAGTGTGGTTTCTTTTGAATGTATTTCACTT
Organism: Glis glis; assembly: GCA_004027185.1. Taxonomy (NCBI): domain Eukaryota; kingdom Metazoa; phylum Chordata; class Mammalia; order Rodentia; family Gliridae; genus Glis; species Glis glis. The sequence goes on from PVJS01012458.1 coordinate 17,486, forward strand.
TCACTCCACCATAATAAGCCACACCGTCGTTAAGTAGGAGACCATCTGTAGTGTTTGACCAAACAGCCGATCACCGTAGCTGTGCCAAACTGACACACAAAGTTAACCATCACAGATTGGGGCAGTGCCATCCAGAGGTATCAAAATTCTCCTGTGCCCCATGCTTGTATCCAAGAGGCTCAGAGCCACACCCTGACCACAGACAGAGTGAGCCTTTGCATCATTCTTCTTGGAACCTTCATTTTTCCATCTGTAAGTGAAGACAATAGCTTGTGTCTTCCAGGAGTGCTGGAGATCGACTGAGATCATGGGTATGGTAGGAGCAGGCAGAGTGCTATACCATGGGTGGTGCCCTAAATGTGTTATTCTCAATTTCTCTTCTAGCTTTTGGGAGGCTCTGCACACTGCCCTGACACCTGCCTTACCTTTTGGGCTAGGGGTAGTGTGCAGAGCAGAATTCTACTTAGCAGATGTTTACTGGATCCCGGTCAGGGGTCCAGGAGCAGGTGGGGACCTCTGAGGTCCTCCAGCAGCTAGGGATGGGCAAGGGACAGTGTTCACAGGGCCATGTGAGGCAGCTGGAATAGGACAGTAGAAGAGGAAGTGGGAAGGGGGGTGGAGTCTCTCCTGTCAAAGTCTTCCTCATCATAATCAGGTTCGTTGCTCCTGCCCACCCTTTCTGGGTGCTTTTTAAGCATGCAGCTTCTGGGTTCTCCAGAAAACTCTGTCAAGGGGCAGAGTGCATTCTGAAGCAGGCTATTGAGGAGGAGACCAGGCAGGAGGTACAGAACAGGGCAGTGGAGCAAGCTGGGGACTGGGCTCTTAGGACCCTCTCAATGCCTCCTCTGCTCAGGGTAAGAGCAGAGAGCCTCACTCTCGGAGCAGGGGCTGGACAGCCTGCAGCATGAGTGGAGGAGACCACTTGGCACTGTATCTCCCCCCAGCCTATGGATGCCCTGCATGAGCAGCCGGCCAGAGGGGGAGGAAATACTGGAGATGGGTAAGGGCAGAGTAATGAGTAATGAGAAGTGATGAACTGAGACTAAAAAGGGAAAATTGGTTGGGTTTCTAAAAGGTCAGTGGCAGTGAGGCCAACCAAGCCTGGAGGTAACTTGCGTGGGCAGGTCTTAGAGGGAGTGTCTGGAGAGGCACAAGGAACAATGAGAATGGCTCAGGATGCTGGCCTGCCAGCATCTGGGTGCTCAGAGTAGAGTTCAGGTGAGGTTTCTCAGTAGCTCCCTGTGGAACCAGCGGGCTGCTGGTGTGTTGGAGGGAACTTGGGCTGCCACCCAAATCCCAGCTTAGTGTATCCATTAGGTGCTCACCAATAAGACCACCTCATGGGATGAAAAGAGGAAAACATAAATATCAACTGCTCTCCTGCCCAGTAGGTAATAGGTGCTCAAGAAAGGCGTGCCCTCCTCTTGCCTACTCCTGTTCCATTCACTGCCTGTCCCCCTGAGCCTGATCCCAGCCAAATGGGGAAATGACCGGAGCTGAATCTTACCCGAGTAATAGTCTGCTCTGTTTAGAAAAACTCTTTAAGGAAATAAAAGATTATTTTCTTTCATTTCTAATTTTTATTAGAAAACACATTTGCACATATACAGAAGTAGTAGACTAATAAAGGTTGAGCATCCCTAATCTAAAAATCTGAAATCCGAGATGCTCCAAAATCTGAAACATTTTGAGTGCTGACATGACACCACAAATGGAAAATTCCATAGTGTGAAACCCTGTTTCATACACAAAATTATTAATATATTGTATAAAATTTCCTTCAGTCTGTGTGTATAAGGTATATATGAAACATAAATGGATTTTGGGCTTAGACTTTGGTCCCATCACCAAGATATCTCCTTCTGTATACACAAACTCTCCATAATCCGATACAATCTGAAATCTGAAATACGTCCAGTCCAAAGCATTTCAGATAAGGGACACACATCCTATGTAATGCTCACCCACATATCCATCACCTAGATTTAACTAGCACTTGTTAACATTTTGCCATATATCTGCTTAACGTATTTTTGTTGAAATATTTAAATTATAGACATTAAGACATTTCATTCGTTGTTTGTGGTTTCATTTTCTGCAGTTCTAGTTACCTGTTGAAAGAAAAATGAGTACAGTACAATAAGATTTTAGATCTTTTGAGAGAGAAAAAGGATGAGAGAGAGAGAGAGAGAGAGAGAGCGAGAGAGAGAGAGAGAGAGAGCACATTCACATAACTTTGATTACAATTTATTGTTATAATTGTTCTATTTTATTATGTTTCTTTTTGTGGTACTGGGGATTGAACTCAGGGCCTCTCACATGCTAGGCAAATGCTCTACACTGAGCTACATCTCCAGCCCTTTTAAAATTTTTATTTTGAGACAGAGTTTGCTAACTTGCAGAAGTTGGTTTTGAACTTGGAATCCTCCTGCCTCAGCCTCCTGAGTATTTTAGGATTACAGGCATTGCCACTGCACTTGGCTAGTTTTTGTTTTTAATCTCTTACTGTGAGTAATTTATGCATTAAGCTTTATTATAGATATACATATATGTATAGGAAGAAAGATAGTATATATAGTATTCAGTGCTATCTGAGTTTTTGGATATCTACTGAAGATCTTGGGACTACTGTACTTAAGTATCCATCCTTAAAAGTTGGGGAACATTTTTCTACATTATCATGAGTAGCAGAAGAATCATAATTTCTTAATATAACCTAGCACAATCTATATTCACATTTTCCTCGTTGCCCCCAAAGTATCTCTTATAGCTAATTGGTTTAAGTTGGAATTCAATCCAAAACGCATTGTGATTGGTTGTTATTTCTCCTAAGTGTCTTCTTATTTACACTAGCGCCATTCAGACTTTCATGTGTGTACACAAGTCACCTGGAGGTCTTGCTAAAATGCAGATTCTGATTGGGGCCTGAGATTCTTCATTCCTAACAAGTTCTTAGAATAATCTCCCCTGGCCCTATGACATTTCTTCCCTATGACATTGACTTGCACAGTGTCAGCCAGTTGTCCTACAGAATGTTCCACCTACTGGAGCTAGCCATTTGCTCCCTCAGGGTGCCATTTAACTTGTTCCTCTACCCCCTGTATTGTCTGTAATCTGGAAGTTGGTTCTGAAGGCAAGTGTGACCACCTAAGATGTTTGTGGTGTCAATACATGATTGGGGGGATGCCATGTATTACATCATATCAAAAGCACATCAAAAAAAGTTCAGTTTGATTCATAATTGGGCATTACATGTTCATTCATAGTTGTGCCTGCTGGACCACCTTTGTGTTGGCGGATGTGAGCATAACATTTTGGGGAGGTAGGGAAAGGATTCACTGATTGCATCCAATTCTTAAAGGGGTGTTAGAAGTTTTCACTCACAAAAGACATGCCAGAGTGCTTCTCACACCCTCGAGGGACATCAGAGCTGCCCTCGGTTCCTCTTTCTGTCTCTGTCTTCTCACCTATAGACGCACCCCTTCTGGGCGAGGACCAATGCTTCTTTCTGCAGGAGTGGCTCTTAAGGAGGTACATTCACCCCAGGGAAGAGCTGCTGTCTGTGTCCAGGATCCAACTGCCAGGCTGCACCAAATCCTGCAGGGACCCTGCCTGAGTGTGGTGTAGGCCATGCAAAAGGGCAAGGAGAAAAGCTAAGGTCAAAGAATGGAGCTGTACCAGGGAGGGGAGGCTTCCAGCAGAGAAAAAAGCCTGAGGCCAGGAGCCCAGGAGTTCAGGAAGTGGAGTAGGGACCTGTGGGGGTGACCTGGGAGACAGCAGTGAACCAAAGCCTGTGTCCCAGCCTGTTTCTGGGGTTATGAATGTGGCCTTGATAGTTTAAGAGGCTTGTTCAGGTACAGAATCACCTAGGACCCCAGAAATGTGTTTGCTCTCAGATCAGAATAGCCGCAATCCAAGGGCTGTGAACATCTGCTCTGCTTAACAGTACCGAGGCCTTAATGAGGGTAAAGGGACCAATCAGAAGAGGGGAGCCGGGGGTCTGTTACCAGTGGCGACTGTCAACCCATAGGACCAATGGTGACGATACTTCAGGTGGATACTGCTAGAGGCAAGGGCTGCATGCATTGGCTGTCTTCTTCAAGGCCTCTGGGGGTTCCTGCTGCCCCTTTCCTTGGGAAGTTCGGGATAGAAGGTCAGAATGGTGCTTCATGTTGGGGTCCATCTACTGAATGGTGAGCCCCTTGAGAAGTGGGTCTAGCTCTGGGTGAGATGTGAGCTTGCTCCCCTTTTTAGAGGGCTGGTGGAGCTGGAGAGAAAGCACATGTGAGCAGGCTCAGGGGAAAGATAATGCTGTATAATTTTATATCTTCTTTTATGCTGTGGCTTAGCCACACACCATTAGCACGACAGGAGGGAAAATGAATGGAAATGAAGGGTGTCAGCGGCAGAGAGAGATAGATGGAGCTGATTGATTTTGGACTTTTCCTCAGTGCTACCTGAAGCTGAAAGTGGATGAGCCACCATGGGCCAGGGTCGGCCAAGGCCCCAGAGGCAGGCCCGAGGTGGGACACTGAAGCACCTGGGTTCCAGGTCGGCCTACCTCTGAGCTTGCCTGTGACCTGTGACTTGTCTGTGGTGACTGGGCTAGTTGTCTGTTCTCTGCTCCTGTTGTCTGTGCAGGGAGGTGGTTTTATTTTTCAAATAAGGATTTATTCCCCGAGTCTTCCTGGGAGGGCAAGAGGACCCTTCCATGCACAGGTTTGAGCTGCACAGAATGGGCACACCGGCACAAAACAGCATGCTCCTCACTCTCACACCATCGCTGTGTCAGTGGCTTCTCCAAGGCCACACAGCTGGTGGATGGTGGAGCTGGGGTTTGAACCCTGTCTTTCTGCCTCCAAAGCTCCTGCTCACCTGCTCTCCCCACTGACCCTGACACCACGGGTCTGCTTTCTCTCTTTTCCTCCTGGTCTTGGCTCCCCAGGCCACCCTCTGGTCTGTTCTCCAGGTGGGGTGGGGTTGGCGGCTCCATCAGGGCAGGGCCCAGGAAATACAAGGTCCCACTGGAGCACCAGGCCTCAGAGGGCTCTGCCCCAAAGCTACTGCAGGTTCTTTTGTAAGTGTTTGGTGGCTCTGATGGGACCTTGGAGAGGCTAGTTTGTGCGGTGCTGAGGGGGAGACCAGGCCATGAGGATGGAGGCTCCTGGGAACTCCATACAGCAGTTCCCCCCTTATTCACAAGGGATATGTTTCAAGACACTCCTGTTGATGTCTGAAACTGCAGATAGTACTGAACTCTATACATATACTATGTTTTTCCCTACACATACATGCCTGTAATAAATTTTTCCCTACACATACATGCCTATAATAAATGAATTTATAAATTAGGCTCAGTAAGAGATTAACAACTATATTAAAGTAGCACAATTATAACAATATGCTGTAATAAAAGTTATGTGGATATGGTTTCTCTCTCTCTCTCTCTCTGTCCTTAACTATACCTTAACCTCCTTGTGATGATACTTTGTGGCTTTTCTTGGCATATCCTGATTCCCAGTATCATTACCCTTGTGTTTTGGGGCCATTATTATGTAAAATAAGGGTTATTCGGACACAAGCACAGTGATACATAGTGACAGTCAATCTGATAACCGAGGTGTCTGCCAAGTAACTAATGGGTGGGTAGCATATATTGTGTGGATATACCAGACAAAGGTGTCTGGTTGGGATGGTGTGAGATTTCATCATGCTACTCAGAAGAGCATGCAATTTAAAATTTATGAATTATTGATTTCTGAAATTTTCCATTTAATATCTTTGGACTGGGGCTGACCACTGGTAACTGAAACCTCAAAAAAGAAACTGGATTAGGGGGGACTACTGGGTAAGGAAAGGCTCTTTCCAGGTATGCTGTTTTAAGTTCTCAGGGCTGCCACATCCAATTACCTCACACTGGGTGACTTGCCACAACAGAGACTTATTCTTCTCCCAGTTTGGGAGGAATCTTTGACTGTTCCTAGCTTCTAGAGGCTTCTGGTGTTCCTTAGCATTCCTTGACTTTTGGCTGTATCCCCCGTCTCTGTCTTCATCTTCAGATGGGTTTCTTCCTCCTGTGTGTCTCTGTGTGTTCTCTCCTCTTCTTATAAGGACATCAGGCACTGGATTTAGAGCCCATCCCAATCCAGTGTGACCTCATGTTAACTAATAACATCTGCAAATACCTTTTTCCCGTATAAGGTCACATTCTGAGGTTTGAGTGGATATGACTTTCTTGAGGAAACTATTCGACTCAGGGCATATCCGTCTGGCCAGGTCCAGGCAGGGGCTCAGAGCCCTGGCAGAGAGTGGTCAGAAAGCTGGTATTTTGGTTTGTCCACTGTCCAGTGGGTGGCCCTTGACGCCTTGAGAGTGTCAGTGGGAAGCGGAGGCTCTTCGGGGCAGGGAGTGTGGTTGGTGGCCTCTGCCTTTGCGTGGGCATTGGTGGCTCAGGGACAAGCCCTGGATTTTCTGCTGGCTTTCTGCTAAGCCCTCACAATCCGCATTAGCAAAGTGTTATTGCATTCTTAATGCTCACATGGAAAGCCTTCCCTGTCCTGCTGAGACCATGTGGAACACACAGACACAGTGAGGGGGAAGGCAGAGTTTTGGATCCAACAGACTCATGTCCACCCTGCTGGCAGTGTGGCTTTACCTCTCTGAGCTTATTAGGGCATCTGTGACGTGGAGGTGGTGAGAGTTGCCTGGAAAAGGGTCAGGTAGAGATGGAATGGGATGAAGCATTGATGCTACCCCGCAGGGCTTCCTACATGTGAGTTACCTTTCCATTCCAGCTTGTTCACAGATTCTAGAAGGCAGGGATGCTGTTCTGTCCTCCTTTCCCATGTGCTACCCAGGATTTGCTATAAAGTTGGAAGCCAGTGATGTGTGAACAAACCTTTACTGATGTCCTCTCTGAGCAGGGCAGGAGCTCAGTGCTGGGCCTCCAAAGACAAAGTGGACAGAACTGCTGCCCACAAAGAGCACCCAGGCTGGAACAGGACACAGACCCGCTGGCCCCTCTGCATCGGGCAGAGTAGTAGGCACTGCGATGGTGGAGTTTGTACAAGGTACAGGAGGGCGTCGAGGAAGCCTCATGAAGCACGTTCAGCCCCAGCATGAGTCCTGAAAGATTGGAAGTTTTCTAGGGAGGTGAGGAGGGCATTTCAGGTATTCTAGGAGAAGCGTAGAGCCTGGACAAGGCATCCTGGGGTGGGCCCTGGGTCCTGGCTGAGAATGACCAGGGACTGCCTATGACCTTGCAGCCCCAGCATGAGTTCTCTGCAGCCCAGGGACAGTATCAGGTGAGGCTGACCGCATAGCCAGAGGGAGTTTTTATGTAATACCCCAAATGCTATTCCATTGGAATGGAAATAATAGACCAGACCTCACGGTTCTATTTTCATTTTCTATATTCCTTTCCAGTCCTGTGTCCATAGGCATATTTTTAATCACAGTGCAACTACAGTTTTGGTTATGGCTTTCTTTATTGTACTGTAAACATTTTTCGCTGTTGCTACAAAGTTTTCATAATTATCATTTCAATGGTTGCATAAATTGGCCATTAAGTTGATGTTCTCTAATTTATTTAAACATCCCCTTTCCAAGAGGTTTAGATTGTTTTCTGTTCCTGGATATTATAAACCATGTAACAGTGCACATCTCCTTGAAGTAGCCCTTTCCTTCCAATGAATTACTTTCTCAGAAAAAGTGAGATGATCATGTCAAAGAGTATGAACATTTTTATGGTACTTGCAAGGGCAATTCCAAATTGTTTTCAAAAAGAAGCATTTGGCTATGACAGTGTATGAGAAGATCAGTTTTCCTGTAACTCAACCAGCATTTGATGTTGTAATTACAAATCTTTGTTTTTCTTTTTCCTATTTTGGTAGATATGAAATGACTTCCCATTTGAATTCCAGAGAGATGGAGTCTTTTTCCATATGTGTGCTTATTAGACATCACCTCATGGGTGGATATTCTGTTTAGTCCATTCATTTGTTGGCTTCTTGAAGTTTTTTTTATAATGATTTGTGTAAACTCTTTATATTATAGAGTTATCAACACTCTGTCTGATACATTGCTACAAATTTTTTATTTTTATTTTTTTTGTAGTATTAGGGATTGAACCCACAGGCATTCTACCTCCAAGCTATACCCCCAACCCTATCTATCCATCCATCATCCATCTATCATCTATCTATCTATCTATCTATCTATCATCTATCTATCTATCTATCATTTTTTTTGTGGTACTGGGGATTGAAACCAGGGGCATTGTACCTCTGCGCTACAACCCTCAGCCTTTTTTAAAAAATTTTTATTTATTGATTTATTTATTTGTGGTGCTGGGGATGGAACCCAGGAGAATTCTACCTCTGAGTTACATCTCCAGCCCTGTTTTATTTTTTATTTGGAAACAGGCTCACAAAGTGAGAGAGCCTTGCTAAGTTGTGGAAACTGGCTTTGACCCTGCGATCCACCTGTCTCAGCCTCCCAAGTACCGGGATTACAGGTGAGTGCCACTACAGCTGGATTTCTGTTTTTATTTTTGGAACAGAATTTTATTTTTTCCAGGTTGATGAGAGTCTCACTACTTGCTGAGGCTGTCTGTGAACCTGTGATCCTCCTGTCTCAGCCTCCCAAGTACTGGGATTACAGGCTTGTGCCACCATGCCTGTCTGCTACAAATATATATATTTTTGCCTACCTCCAGGCTATACCCCAGCCCTATTTTTAATTCTTTATTTTTAAACAGCATTTCACTAAGTTGCGGAGGGTCTCACTAAGTAGCTGAGGCTGGTCGTGAACCCGGATCTTCCGTCTCAGCCTCCCAAGTACTGGGATTACAAGCGTGCACCACCACATCTGGCTTACAAATATTTTTAATAAACTATTTTTATTTTAATTATGTTTCTTTTCTATAAAACTTTTGTACTTTTTATATTGTTGAATTTGTTATATATATATTTTTTACTTTATTTTACCAATATGAGACTTGAAAAGGTACCATTCCTTCTAAAGCACAGATAATTATTTCTTTCTATTTTCTGCTACGTTTTTCTTTCATTAGACTTCTCTGTTAACCCTTTAATCCCTCCAGAGTTTACTTTTTGGTGTGTGATATAAGGTGTGTGTCTGAATTAATCACTTTTCTGCAAAACTACCAGCATAATTTATTAATCAAGAATTCCTCTCCCCATTGTTTGTTGATATGTACTTTGTAATACATTAAATTCTTGTGTTTAATTAAGTCTATTTCTGGATTTTTAAATTCTGATCCTTATTTCTATTTTTGTGCCTGTTCTACAACACCTTAATTACTATTGCTTTATAATATTTTCTATATATTTTCCTTGCATTTCTTTTCCTTTTCAGAATTTTAGTTAATATTCTCATCTGTTTATTCTAAAAATAATTTTAGAATAATTTTATTTAATTCCTTAAAGAAATCCTTTTGAGATTTTGAGTGGGATTGAATTAAATTTATAAATTAACTTTTGGGAAAATTGTCATCATTATACATAAAGTCTTCCCATCTGGGAACAGTTATTTTCTCTATTTATTCAAATCATCTTTTATAACTCCCTATAAAGTTTAGTGGGTTTTTTTATGTAGGTCATGCACATTTCCAATGAAGTTTATTTCTAAGTAGTTCTACTTTTTCTTGCCCCTGTGAGATCTTGTTCATTTCACTCTCTATTTTTGCCGATCTAAAATACAGTGCAAGTTGACCATCCCTTATCGAAAAATTCAAATCTGAAATACTCCAACATCTGAAACTTTTTGAACATGGATATGATGCCACAAGTGGAAGATCCATACCATGAAACCTTATTTCATGCATGAAATCATTAAACTAATACATAAAATACCTTTAGGAGCCGGGCGTGGTGGCGCACGCTTGTAATCCCAGTACTCTGGGAGGCGGAGACCGGAGGATCCGGGTTCGCGGCCAGCCTCAGCTCTCTCGTTCTCTCTCTCCCTGTCTGTCTGTCTGTCTGTCTGTCTGTCTCTCCTTAGTGAGGCCCTCCGCAACTTTGTGAGACACGGTTTCAAAATAAAGTATAAAAAATAGGGCCGGGGGTGTAGCGCGGAGATAGAACGCCCCAGTGTTCAATCCCGGGTACCGCAAAAAAAAAAAAAAAAAAACCTTTAGGCTATAGGTATAAGGTGTATATGAAACATAAATGAATTTCATGTTTAGACTTGTGCCCCATCCCCAAGCATCTTACCATGTATATGCAAATATTCCAGACTCTGATAAAATCCCAGATCTGAAACACTTCTGATCCCATGCATTTTGGATAAGGGATATTCAACCTGTAATAGAATAATTAATACTTTATAATCAAACTAATACTGTACAGGATAACCAAAATGGCAATGACAATTGTAGAATTCAAAAAGAAATCAAAGAAGGAATGCACAATCGCACCACCTTCACAAGCAGAAGGTCTTACTTTTTTTGTGGTTCCTTCTAGAACTTGTCTGCATATAGACAGATGTCGGCACAGCTGTGACCCCAGTGGTGATCCATTTTGCATCCTGTGGCTTCTCTTATGTCATATCATAATTATTTTCCTCCTCGCTGCAGAGTTTTGCTGATAGTCTCACTTAACGGCAAGCCACGGGGACTGAATGCTGGTTCCTGGGCGTCTTGAGGAGCATTTGAGGACATTGGAGATGAGCTTTGGCTCCTGGCCATGGCGTGGAAGTCTCTGCGATCAGCCCAGGGCTGGTGGAGCAGGCTTTATGGGGAGGCTGGCTGCTTCCCAGTATGGCTTGCCAAGGGCTTCGCCGACCCTGTCGCAGATCTCCCTGGCAACAGGAGGAGCGAGGAGGCAGGAGCACTGTCTGTGGGAGAAACGGGCGAGGTGATTTCTACTTGACTGATGGAAATTGCCCCTCTACGTGCAGATGAGCAGCGTGCCTTCCAGATCTCTTTGGCTTAGGTGCCAGGAGGCCACAGTGTACATGAGATTGGCATGTCTCACTCACTGGTCATCCTTTTTCTCAAATGTTTGTTGAGCATCTGTAGAATGTTGTTAGGTACTAGGGATAGAGAGGAACAAGGCAAGGACAGGTGTGACCCACACATCACCATGCAAAATCCCAACATGCACTGTTAGTGGACAGAAATGAGCAATACCCATGCTGTCCAGTCTTGGCTGCCATATTGCATTTCTCCAGCCCTTTCCCTTTGACCTCCTCATGTCTTCAAATTCCTGATGCCTCTTCTCTCCTCTGTGTTGCCCATCCCCCATTCCTGAAGGTTTTATTGAGAAGAGAGAAGGTGACAGCAGGGGACTTTCTCATGCTCCACCACCACACCTGGCTACCCGCCTGTGCCCTGGACGATAGTCTGGATTTTGCTCACCTGCCCATGGCTGTCAGAGGCAGCTCCGCCCCTTGGGTGCTATACTCCACCTGTCCCTTCTTGCTTGCTGAGGCCATTACTCCAGCAGTTCTCTCCCTCCGTGCCTTCACTGTTGAGTTTCCTCCTCTACTGAATCATTCCTTGGGCAATGAGTACATTGTGATATCTCCTGCCTTAAGCAGTCTGGCACTTGACCCCAGCTCCTCTTCAGCCACTGCCCTGGTTGTCCATGAAGCTCCCAGAGAGAATGATGGTGAATCTGTCTCCGATGCCTCCCCTCCTTTGGCTCCTGAGCCCATAATAGCCAGGTGTTTGTCCTCGTGACTCTCCCAGAAATATTCCTACCAATATCTTGGTGACTTACATGTGGGCCAATCTCAGCCCTTCTCCCACCTGACCCGTCCCCCTTCTTCTCTGGATGGGGACAGCAGGCTCCTTGTTGCCAGTTCTCTCTCCTGCTGGGTCTGTTGCTGGGTCCTTCACATCTCCCAACCTCCAAAGTTTGGAGTGACTTGTGGCTTAGACCTGGAATGTCTTCTTTTCTCTGGCGACATTCCTTTCCTCAGTGACTTTAACCTTTCTCAGAGCTTTGAGTATCACGTACATCACTTGCACAGAGCATGCGCCAGCTGGCCTCTGGCACCCGCTGCGGACCTTTTAACTGTCTTTTCCACCTGGGTGACCAACAGGATTCTCCAACAGGCATGTCCCCAGCAAGCTCGGTTCGTCAGCTCAGGTGAGGTCTCTTGAGTCTTCTTCATCTGTGCCTCTGTCGGGGTGATCAGGACCAATAGCTGGGGTGCCCCCACTCCTGTCCCCAACCCCCCACCAGCAGCCCATCCTTCCAGCTCAGTCCATCCCCATGACTGCTGCCCCAAACAGGCAGCCTTGCGACAGGTGTGGCTGCCTCTGCCCTTTGCCCCTTCCACCTGTTCTCTCCAAGGAACCAAAGTGACACAGATGTGATGAACTCACATTATGACTCTCCTCACTTAAGATCCTAACGTCTCCTCATCTCACCAGAGCCACAGCCAGGGTCCTGAGTGTGGCCACCGGGTCCTGTGAAGCCAGGCCCGCTCGGCCAGCTCCCTTGCTTGCTACCTCTAGCCACGCTGCTCCTGCTGCCCTCCAGCTCCAGGGGAGCCTCTTCTAGGAACTCCTGCTCTGCCCAGGGCTCTGCTGGGGCCATCCCTCTCCTCCTCAGAGCTTTGCTCAATTAATTACTTTTTACACTTTTATTGGTGCATTGTAATTATACATCATAGTGAGATTCAAAGTGATACAAACACACATGCACACAACCCTCAGTGTGTTTCCCTCTCCATCCCAGCCCGCTCTCCCTCCCGCCCCATACATGTCAGTGAGATCGGCAGTGATACTTTCATATAGGGACATAACATTATTTAAACTGTTTCCTTTATCAAACCTCATTTTCCCTCCTCACCTCCCTCTCCTAATCCCCTTCCACTCTTCTTCTGGTCTCTCTCCTCATTTATCTGAAGTCCCTTTTGTTTCCTATTTTTTCTCTAGCTTCCACATATGAGAGAAAAAAAAAAAGACCTTTGCTTTCTGAGACTGGCTGATCTTGCTTAGCATAATATTCTCCAGTTCCATCCATTTTCCTGCAAATGACACAATTTTGTTCTTCTTTATGATTGAGTAGAACTCCGTTGTGTGTGTAGAGTCCACATTTCCTTTCTCCCTTCCTCTGTTGGACACGCAGCAGGCTTGTAGTCTGGTAGCTCTTCGGTGAGGCTTCCCTGGTCTCCTTTCGCTCCTCCCGTCCCCACCTCCGCTCTCGCGATCTCCTGCCCCAATTTAGTTTTATCCATGACGATCACCCATAACACATTCTATCATCTACGGGGTCGTTTCTTAGTGACTTTTAAATATTTGGCTTCATTGGCTTTTTTATTGAGTTTAAACATTTTATTCATTTTTATATTTTTGCTTGTTATTCACCAGTCATTTTTCATTTGATTAGGGCATGAACTCCAAGACCACAGAAGTCTTTGTCCAGTGAGAATGGCACCCAGCACAGTGTTCAGGCTAGAGTAGGTGCTAGTGGGTCCTGGGATGAATGAAGGACAAGGGAGTGAATGCCTTCCTCTCCACCACAGGTCCCTCCCTCCCTGTGGCGAGGACAACACCTGTCCCAGGGCTGCATCCTCCTGCTGTCAGCCTGGTGCCCCTGCAGGTCAACACCTGGGCTCCTCCCTTCAGTACCCAGGGCCTGGGGCTGGAAGCAGCAGATTGCTTTGTGAAGAACACAGAAGGGTTTTGCTCTGAGCATGGGTTTGGGGTTTTTTGTTTGAAATGTAATATGCAGAATAATAATAAAAGAAAAAAGCCTTTACCATGTAAATGGCTCTGTTGGGCAGAGCCAAGCAATAAAATCAAATGGCTCTTCTTTTATGCACACTCTGATCCCCAGGGCAGTGCTGGCATGTAGAAGTTCTCCCTGGGCTTTGTTAGTGGGTTGTGGGGGTGCCCCCAGGCCTGAGGGACATGGGGAGGGAGGTGACTGCTCCTCCTCCCCACCTGAGACCACAGGCCTTGCGGGGTACGATGCCAGGTTTGTGGAAAAGGCCAGGTTCTAGGAGGCCCTGGGCTTCATAGGATTGTCTCAGGACAGTCACCAATGGCACATGGGTCAGGAGGAGCTGGGCACTGGCTGCAGTTCTGGGTTGGGGGAGCAACAGACTGGAGGCCCGGGTCTGCCACAGGGGCCTCTGGGGCTGGAGGTCTATAGTTTTTCTTAGAATCCAGGCCCTGACCATTTCCTATCCAGCAGTGCCCATCCATCCCTCAACACGCTGTCACTCACGCCCACACACATCTCCCACGCCTTCACTCCCATCCCACTGGCTTTCACACTCAAACTCCCCTGCCTTGCACTGGGAGCTCCTCTCTGCGGGGGATCGCTGCTCCCTGTGAGACCCAAGGAGGCACCCGCCGGGGGCAGATGCTTCTCCTTGAGCTGCCAGCTCCAGTTTACCAACAAATGCCCAGAGCAGCTGCTCCTGAGATCTGAGCCTTTCTTCCTGAGATGCAGATGCTTCCCTGGGGCATGTGGCTGCAGGGCGACACAGGAATCCATTTTCCCTGTCATTCAGTCACCTTGTGCATCTTCGCAGCTGTCAGTCCTTGCAAACTCTTAAAACAGAGCTTGCAGATGAGCAGAGGAGGCTCCCTGCACTCCGAGTGCAGTGGGGCAGGGGCCAGAGCCAACTCCGTGGCTCCTGAGTGGCTGTGGGGGAAGGTCTGCTGTCTTGTGCACAGGCTGCAGCCCCGGCTTCCCCTGGGCCTGCCTGCGTGGGCGTGTGCATCTGGGCTTCTTCTCTATTGTATGGCCCTCACCCCAGGACTTGGCCACGATCTGTCTCAGTGTCATGAGCTCAGGGTGCAGGGTTTATCAACTGGTTGCTTTGCTTTGGCTTTGGAGGTAGCAGGATGTGGTCCTTACTCTTGTGAAGCTCTGCCTGGTGGGGGCCAGACCATGGAAACCAAAGCCCAGAACTGTGATCCATATGCCAGCTGGAATGAGCATAGGGGGTGGGTAGGGGTCAATATCCCAGAGCAGCCTCTTGCCTAGGAGGGGGTATCTGGAGGTCTTCCTGGAGGAGGACAGCTCCTGCAGGTTCAGTGCTAAGAAGGCTGCTGTTGGGTGAGCCTGGCACTGCCTGGGGAGGTGTGGTCCTCCTGATCCTCTGATGGGAGAGCCTTCTGACTGTGTGTGTCACTTCTCTGGGAATGACTCCTTCCTGCTTTCCCTGGGCTCCCCCACCTCCCCTCCTCCAGCCAGCTTCTGAAGGCTGGTGACATAGAGTCCGTGGGGACTGAGACGGGGGTCCTGGGTTTGCACCCCCTTGCTGTGACCTGTACCCTGCTCTGTGGACCTGGGGGCACTCTTGGCTCTGCTTCCTGTCCTGCCATGGCCCTCTCCTGATTTATCACTGGGTCTCATGCACAAGGCCTGGAATGGTCACTTTGCAGATGGGCTCTAAGCCACGGAAGCAGAGTGGCATTGACTGTGATTTCTTTCTGACCTCTTCTGGGTTTGTAAATCTCTCAGGGCCTGGAGCTTTTTCTCCTCCTCCCTTTGAGCCTCGCAGGGACTGGGAACTGGCCCTCACTGTTGCCCAGGTATGCTTCTCCAAAGCTGCTCTCTCTGGCCGGGGCCTCATAATGCAGTGTGGTGTGAGGGAAAGCTCTCTCGACTGCCTGAGAAATAAAGTGTAAATCCATCAGCAGATAGGAAAGCTCTTCACTTCATGACTCACCCCAGCCTCATCTTAGCCTCCTACCACTGCCTCGCCACACCGCTGATAACACTCCTACTTCCCCGAACATCATGGCCTTTCCTGCTTTGTCTTCTTTGCTGTTCTCTTACCTGGACTGTCCTTTCAGTGACAGCTGGGAAGTCTCCTCCCTGGGGAGCATCCCAGCACTCTCAGTCTGAACATGCGTTTCCGTCCTGTGCTCCCAAGAGCATTTTTTCCTTTATTTTATTGGGCACCAAGTTCTTAGATAACTACTTGATTATCTATCATTAAGTCCACTTCGTTTTGTGGGCATAGAAAGTCGTATTAATCAGGACTCTTGGTTGTAAGTGAAAGAAATCCGAGTAAAACTAAAAAGGGATTAAAAAGGGATTTTAAGTAAAAAGGGATTTTTTAAAAACCTTCTATGACAATGTGGTCCATGGATATGTCCAGCTTCAGGCATGGCTGGCAGTTACATAGGATCCTCAAGCCTCCTGCTCCTGCTTTCTCTTTCTTGCTTCTTCTTTGTGCCTTTCTTCCCCTCTGTTCTCAGTTGGCTTCACGCTTAGGATACCCTCCCACCTGATGACTAGGGTGACCTCCAGGGGCTCTAGCTTCTCTGGTGATGGTTTCCACAGCCTCAGCACGCGTGAGGTCCCTGTTTGGAAAGCTCCAGCCAAGTCTCTAGTGACACTGTGTTGACCCAGTGTGGGCTACCAGTTCATCCCTGAGTCAGCTATGGTGGGTGGGACACTCAGGCTGGGCCAGCATTGGAGTCGGTGAGTGGGCCAGCCCACCAGAAGTCAGACTAGGAGTCTAGGTGGGACTAGAAAATTAGGGGCAGGAGGAAGGGCAGGTCAGCTCAGTGGATGGTCTCCCAAGAACCCTTACAGCTTGGTTAGCAGGGAAGTGGGAGTATCAGAGCCATTTTAGAAAGATTAAGCTAGAAGTAATTAGAAGAAAGGGTGAGCTGTGGGCCCTGGGCCTTTAGAAGTGGCATCCTGGGTTCTGTAGAAGAGGCTGAGGTAGGACGGCTTGATTCGGCCTGTGCTGAACCACTAAGGGCAGTAAAGAGGCCTTTCAGGGATTTCCATTATGGAAGGTTCCACTCCTGCATGCTGTTTATGAGAAAGTCAGTTAGGAAGATGATATGAGGGATAATATTGCTGCTAGTGGTCTCATGAACCTTCCCTTGTGTTTGTCACGGCTGGCCTAAATTTCCTGGGCATTGTCTGAGGGCGGAGGGTGCTTTGGGCCTCACTGCACTGCTCCCAGCCAGGCCGGTGGGACCCTTTGGTTGGCCTGTTCATCTTGAGTGACACTGGTTTTCTGGGCCCACCTCTGGCTTGTAGTTCTAGAGAAGGTGGGCTCTGGGGGCTCAGTGAGAGCGCGGGCTATGGGAAGCAGAGCAGTGGTGTCCGTGTATATCTTTGATCACATGGAGGCCTGGGCAGATGCAGTGGGGTGCATTGTGCATGGGGCCACGTTGTGCTGCTGCACTGGGAGGTGGCTGAGCACTGGGAGCTGGCCCAGGCCTGCTGCCCTGCAACATCCTTCGCCCGTGCTTGTCTTGGTGTCTTGGGGGTGGCACCTGCACTGTCTGCTGTGGCCATGAGGTTGGCAACGAAGCCCAGAGAAGGCCCTGGCTATGCACTGAAGCAAAAGCAGAAGCCACCTACTGTCATAGGGATGCTGTTGGGCATTTTTCCTGCTGCTGTGTTGGGGCTCGGGTGGTGAAGGTTGTAGTGAGGTTTGAGGGGGAACTGAGAGGCAGGTGCCATTTCAAGGAGGCACCAATACAATGAAGATGCTCTTCTCCCAGAAGGCCCCCGAGAGGCCACATGGGCAGTTCACTCGGGCTTCCTAGCCCTCGGAAAGCCCCACTTTGTTTCTGAGTCAACTGAAGACTGATGTTGATCGCATTCTAGTATAACAGTGTGATTGCCCCCTGAGAGCCTTGCCGTGGGCAGAGCACCCGGGTCTTGAGTGGTGCATTGCCAGAGAGACCTCCCCTCTGATCATGTTCTCTCCAACAACGGGCGCCATTATTGTGCTTATAAAGTTCTACCTGGGGACAATGGGCTATCTCTCTTGGGCTCCCTGAGCATGTTCTTTGTGGCCATGCTGGGTCGTTCCAGCTGAGGGGGTTACCGTTCAGGAGACATGAGGCTTCTTGGCATTTGCCACTGAACTTGGTTCTGGCCTGGCTGGCGGGTGCATGGTGGTGAGATTCTGACCTGTGAAATGTAGCTGCAGCCAGAGCTGAGGGGCCCTGCTTTTACTCCATGAACATGGACTTGGGTTCGGTCAGAGGGCCTGGCATTCTGTTGAGCATCTTTGGCTGCTGTGAGCATAGCTCCAGGTGCCCCACTGTCCCCAGAAAGTATGACTCAGTAGTAAGCAGTTTTGGTGGAGACAGATCGTGGTGGGGCTGGGCTGCCATGGAGGGTGGCCCTGGTCCTGCCTGGAACGTGTGGAGCTGGAGGGGGACCCTTATTAATGAAGGAGGAATTTCCTGGGCCTGGTGGGTGCCTCTTCTGTAGATCCTGATTGTAGCCACTTTCCACCTTGGGTGTCTAGGAAACCTCAGAAAATCCCAGGACAATGGGAACTTGGAGCTGAAAGCACATAGTTCAGAGATTATGGTGACCACTGAGATGCCAAACAAACCTGGAAAGCTTTTACAGTGAAAGCTGATGCTGGAAAAACCAGGACATGTGGTCACCCTGCTCTGCGTGGGCTCTGTGGAGGGGCATGGTCGGCTGTCTCCCGTGGTCTCTCTGATGGCTCACCTGGGCATGGTCAGGGGCTGGGATGCAAGGTCCAATACACTTGTCCTCAGAACAAGCCTCATGCACAGCTCTTCTTTGGTTGGGGCCATACAACCCATTTGAACCAGGGCACCAACGTGAGCACTGTGCAATGATTCACTTTTATTTTTTCCTCTGTTGAAAAAGACATTTGGTAAAGCAGTAGCGCAGCCCTCCTAAACTGAGTGATAAATTACCGGGGCCGGGCACAGTGCTCGGGGCTCTCGCCTGATTGTCTCTTGCTTTGGGTGGGCACTCGACTTTCAGTTAGGTGTGAATTAGTCAGTGAGCTGGCCCAAAGGAGCTCCAGGCCCTGAGGGATATGGTGGGGAGTTTGGTGACCTTTGCAGTTCAAGCTGCTCATATGACAAGTCCTCTCTCTGTCTGGTCCTGCTTCCTCCTCAGTTTCACCTCCATCCTTCCCGCCAGGGTCTCCTGGGCCAGGCATTCCAGCTACTTTGTGCCCCAGGGTTGATTCCTGCGTCCTTCTGGATCTCATCTCTGTCTTTAGGGTCTTGCTCTGTGTAGCCTTCGATCCCTGGGCATAGCGGTCCTTCTGTCATTTCTCCGTGCCCCTGCTGCTCTGCTAGGAGTCATGTGTCCGCCTCCCCCAGCAGCCTGGGCTCCTGAGAGCCTACAAGAGCATGGCCTACAGAAGCAGATGCCACATGGCTGTGTCTGTGGCCCGGAGCCTGGGACCTTGCAGGTGCCCAGGCAAGGGGTGGATGCTGAACCCAGTGGACTTCTCAGGGACAGGTCCCGAGGGCCCTAGTTTCTCTCCTTTGGTTCTCCACATGGCACGATTACTTCCCAGTCATAGTGGAAAGAGTCAGTGCTGATGGAGAGCTTGCTGGGTGGAGACTGTTAGGTTCCACCGCTGGGGCAGGTCCTGTTGCTGTGTTGCAGGAGAGGAAGTGAGGCTTAGAAGCAGGCGACCCGCTCACAGCGCAGAGCCAGCACCTGGCAGGCCTGAGATCTCATCCTGCCTCTTGAGCATGTGCGGAGCTGCCGGAGGCATGTCCTCACTGGAGAAGCCCTTTCTGGAGCGCTCTGCAAGTCCCCGCCTGACTTCCTGGGGCCTCTCTCGTGGGGGGATGCAGGGGGCCTTGTGAAGCCCACGGTGGCTTCCCCATACCTGGTGAAGATGCAGAGTATGGAAGGACGCCTGCACCTGGGATCTCCTCTTCTCGCTGATGATGGAGCCACGGTGACTGCCTCATTTCAGCCATTGGCCATCCAGAGCTGGGGACCCCAGGCCGCCTTCCCAGGTCCTAGATGAGGGCCAACGCCCAGGCCGCTGCTGGCTAGCGCTCCAGGCTCACCACTGTTCCTGCTGCCCCCACTGGTGATAGGAGGATAAACCGTGGTCCCCTCAAAGGGCTGTGGTGAGGATCCAGATGAGGCTGTATCTATACATCTATACTGCTGTACACCCATTTCTATGTTCTATCTATCATCTCTCTAACCCTAATCTATAGCCATCTTATATCTATATTTAAACCTGTACCTATACCTACATCTCATCTATACCTATACCTAATCTTATACCTGTATCTATACTTACATCTCACCTAAAACTATACCAATAGATCATTTACACCTATACCTTTGCCTACATTTATATCTACCCTGCTCCTGTTGGTACCAACACCGGCACCAACATCTGCATCTGCCTATCTCAGAACAGGAAGCACCGTGCAGGGGTAGCCGCTGCATGATTATTATTACTAAGGCTGAGTGGTGGGGCACAGCGCTGGTCCCTTTGGGCCAGGAGCGTGCCCACACTATGCTGCCCAACATGCTGCCCTGTCTCGTACTCAGCCTAACCTGCAGATGGCACGACGCTGGCTTCCTGTTTTGTTGATACAGTCTGCAGGGGCCCGGGGCCTGGGCATTTTGACAGCGTGTTGATTAGAAGCTGCTCCCTTTGTTTCCGTGACACACAATGTCTGAAGTCTCCCCGGCCGCATCCTCTTTGTGGGTCATTAAGACTGTCACATTTGGTTTTGGTGAGCATGTCACTGCAGGGCTTCACCGTGAGCGTCACATGCAGGGTGATCCTGAGTGTGCCATCCAGGAACTCCCCTGCTGGCAGCCTGAGGCCGACTCAGGGAGACGGTGTCTGGCCCACACGTCACCAGCTTCAGAGCCATCACCAGCAGCTGATGTCAGTGCTGCCCTGGTTCAGGGAAACAGGGCCTCACCAGGCTATCGAGGCTGATGCTGCTGGTGCTTGGGGGTGGCGTCTTCAGGGCCAATCTGGGCCCTTCCCCTGGGCTGGGGAGGGGCAGAGGCCAAGGTCTCTGACCACAGGGAGGGCCCTGCTCCTCTCCTCCTCCTCCATTTGTGTCCCCATGGAGGGAGGATTGCTGGCATGTGGGCTGTAGAGTCAGCTGAGTGACTGGTGGGGCTCGGAGCAGGCATGGGCAAGATCTCTTTGCACTCCCAGGGACCTCACTACTGTTGTCCCCATCCTGTGAGTCGCAACAGATGATAAAGCTCCCTCAGTGACCAAATTATAAGGACACCAGTAACATTGGATTAGATCGGGCCACCCCATGGGCTGGGGCTGAGCCAGGCCTGTGTACCCACAGGTTTGTTTCTCCTCTCCTACCCCACAGTGCCCGCCTGGCCCTGCTGTGCCATGTATGCCCGCCTCCCTCCCCGGAGCCCGGGGCTCTTTCCTCAGACTCTGACCTGGGGTGTTGGTACTGGACAGCGGACGCCAGCAGACGTCCCCACAGCATACACCTTTTCTGGAGGTTTTCTCTTGGCCTTTCTGTCTGTTCTGACTGCCACACGCAGAGCCTATCAGCCAGGAAGGCCCATGTTTCTCACTTCAGGGTCTGCTCCGAATGGCCTGGGTGTGTGATGCTGCTTGGTGGCCTTTTGGGCCTCTGCCTGGGCCCTGGCAGAGGGGCTGGTTCATGCCAGCAGTGGTAGGGTGGCCCCCAGCTCGGCGACGGTGGCAGTGAGCTGTGCAAGCTGCTGCTCTGGTTTTGTGAAGAGGAGCACTTGTAATGTCCTTGGCTTGGAGACCAAGTGTCCATGTTCCTGGGTTCTGTAGTGACGTGGAGCCTGATTGGGAGGTGGCTGGGCTGCTGGACGAGACTCTATCTGTAGTTGAAAACACATGTCTGATCAGACAGGGTGTGTGTGCGTGTGCGGGTGTGTATGTGTGTGCAGGTGTGTGTACAGGTTTGTGGGTGTTTAGATGCATGTGTACATGCATGTGTGAGGACAGGCTGTGCACGTGTCTCTATGTAGGTATGTGGTGTGCAAATGTGTGTGTGTGTGTGTGTGTGTGTGTGTGTGTATGTGTCACATGGGCAAACGACACAGGAACAGCTCATTCTGACCGTCCCTGAGCCCACTTGCCTTCTCTAAGCAGGCCTGACCCACTAGAGTCTGCTCAGCTCTGCTGAAGCCTTCCTCCACACAGACGGCAGGCTGGACCTGGGGGCCCTACCATGTGTGTGAGGTCAGTAAGGTAGGATCTAATCCACTGTGACTGGTATCCTTATAAAAAGGGGGAATTTGGTCACAGAGATAGACATGAATAGAGGGAAGATGATGTGAAGACACAGAGAGAAGATGGTTATCTACGAGCCACAGGTGGGTCCTGTAGCAGATCCTTCCCTCACAGTCCTTAGAAGGAGCCAACCCTGCTAACACCTCAACTTCAAACATCGATCCCCCAGATTTCCCCCCCCCCCCAGTACTGGCGTTTTGATTGAACGGTGCTCTACCACTGAGCCACGTCCCCAGCCCTTTTTACTTTTTATTTTGAGACAGGGTTTCACTAAGTTGACCAGACTGACCTCAAACTTATGATCCTCCTGCCTCAGCCTCCTGAGTTGTTGGGATTACAGGCAGGTGCCACTGTACCTGGCTTATCCTCCAGATTTTTGAGACAATAAATTTCTGTTGTTTAAGCCACTCAGTTTGTGTTACTCTCTTGGGCCACCCCCAGTAAACCAATACATTGAGAATTTCTTGTACATGACAAGTTCCCTCTTTTTTGGGTGCCTTTAAGATTCTCTGTCTTTCAAACAGATTGACTGTACTAGGTCTTTGTATGGGTCTTTGGGTTTATCCTACTTGGAGCTCAGTGAACGACTTGAACTTTAAATTTATATCTTTCATCAAATTTGGAAAGTTTAAGCCATTATTTCCTCAAATATGTTTTCTGCGTTTTTGTTTCTCTTCTGGAAAACTCTTACTGGCTATGTTGGTCTACTTGATGGTGTCTCACAGGTGACTTGAACACTGTTCACTTTTCTTCTTTCTTTTTTTTATCTCTGCTTTCAGACTCGATAATTTCAGTTGTCCTATTTTCAAGCTCACTGGGTTTTCTGCCTACTCAAATATGCTGTTTAATACTTCTAGTGAATCCTATTTCATTTTAGTTATTGTACTTTTCAGTTCCAGAATTTCTGTTTGGTTCTTTTCTTATAGTGTCTATATTTTTATTGATATTCTCATCCTGTTCATATACATTTTCTGCTTTCCTTTAGTTTTCTTGTCCATGTCTTCCTTTACCTTTTTGAGCATGTTGAAGATAGTTGTTTTAAAGTTGTTATCTAGTAACACTGATGTCTGTGCTTCCTTGGGGTTGGTTTCGGTAAACTTATTTTGTTCCTTTGAATGGGCCATATTTTCCTGTTTCTTTGTATGCTCTTCCTCTCCCTAAGCTGAGACATTTGAATATCATAACACAGCAACTGGAAATTCTTCCCTTCTTTAGGGTTTGCTGTTTTTAAAAAGTTCTTGAAGAGTGTATACTCCATTGTTTAGTGTCTTTTCCAAACTATACTTGAAAAAACTCTTCATTTTCCTGGGTAGTCACTGAAGTCAGTGTTCTTTCTGTTTATGCTTAGCTAATATTTTGACAGATATTTCCTTGAATGCCATGAGCTAAAAACAAACAAACAAACAAACAAACAAACAAACAAACACAACAGAAGGCAAACAAATATAAAAGAGAAGCAAAATACCCCCTCACATCTCTCTCAGTCTTTGCAGGGGGAGCTCCTTTAACACTTAACCAGGCTTACACTAAGCCTACGGATCAGCGTGTGGTGAAAGCTTAGGATTTTCTCATGTATTTTCTGTCCCATCTTGCCCCATGCATAGTGTGTCTTTCTAAATTCCCCATTACGAATGGGTACGTGTGAATGTCCTCATTTCCCAAAGAAACTTCCCCAACTTTCCTTCTCAGGCTTCAGGTGGTTTATTGTATGTTTCAAATGTATCTTTTGTTTCAGGTGTCTATGAATTGTTAGTTTGCCTTGCAGTATTTTGAGCAATGACTACCATTTTTTTTGTCCAAGTTCCAACTTGGGTGACAGAGATGCATGGATAAATCCTTCAAATAGCCCCTAGACAGAAATAGTGATTCATGAATAAGATCTGCTCTGCTCACTCTAGAACCAGAGATGCAGGTCTCACACTGGGGAAAGGGGCTGCCAACTCTTCAAAACATCATCATGCTGGGGGAGGGGTGGTAACAAGGGCAAGTAAAAATTCCACAGTGCTTTCCTGCTATTTTTAAGTTGTCTTTTTCTTGATTAACTGTTATGTTAGTCAGCTTTCCATTGCTGTGACAAAATATCTGAGAAAATAAATTTATAAGGAGGAAAGATTTATTTTGGTTCAGGGTTTCAGTGCATAGTTACTTGGCCCTGTTGCTTTTGAACCTATGGTGAGGAAATACATCGTGGTAGAAACACACGGCTGAGTGTGTTTCTACCCTGACACCTGAGCTGCTCACCTCAGGTGTCAGGGAAGCACAGAGTGAGGGGAAGGAGCTGGGGTGCCAATATCCCCTTCAAGGGCACACCCCCAATAATCTAACTTCCTCCCACTAGGCTGTACCTCTTAAAGGTTCTATCATCTCCCAGTAACCCCACAGGCTGAGGACCAAGACTTCAATGCATGGTTCTTGGGGGACATTTAATATCCAGACCATAACAAGTATTTTCTTAGTTGCTGTAAACCTTTGACCGTTGTCCAGAGTTCTGACAAAGTTGGCTCTGACTTCTTCCATCCTTCCTTCCTTCCTTCCTTCCCTTCTTCTTCTTCTTCTTCTTCTTCTTCTTCTTCTTCTTCTTCTTCTTCTTCTTCTCCTCCTCCTCCTCCTCCTCCTCCTCCTCCTCTTTCTTTCTTTCTTTCTTTCTTTCTTTCTTTCTTTCTTTCTTTCTCTTTCTTTCTTTCTTTCTTTCTTTCTTTCTTTCTTTCTTTTCTTTCCTCTTTCATGTTTCTGTCAGGAGATGTGAATTGGGAACTGTCTACTCTTCCATTTTCTTCCACATTCATTTTTGAAAGATATTTTGGCTGGGTATAAAAATTTATACCGATAGGTTTTCTCTTTTAGTATCTATTCAAATATGCTGTTGCTCCATTTGATTTTCTTTTTTCTGATAAGAAATTTGCTATTATTTTTTATCCTTGGTCCTCTGAACATATGTATTATTTCTAAGGCTGCTTTTAAATTTTGTCTTTATCCTGGTTTTGAACATTTTGATCGTGATGTGCCTTGATGCAGTTTACTTCTTCATGCTTCCTGTGCTTGAAGCTTTCTCAAGACTCTTGGATCTGTGTGTGAATAGTTTCTGTCAAATTTGAAATTTGTGTGAGTTATTTCTATGAATATTTTCTCTTTTCCCTCCTCCTCCTCTCCACTGAGACTCCAGTTATATGTATGTTAGTACATTTGAAATTGTTCCACAGTTCACTATTGTTCTTTACTCATTCCCTTCTTCTTTCTCTTTTTAAAATTATAATTATTCACACATATTAATTGTACAAAATAAGGGGTCTCATTGTGACATTTTCATATAATGTATTTTGATCATATCTACCCTCCCTATCTACTCTCTCTAACCCTCCCCTTCTCTTGTCTTCTTCCTCTTTCCTAAAACTTCCCCTTCTACTTTCATGTAATATTTTTTCTAGATTCCACATATGAGAGAAAACATGCGATATTTGTCTTTCTGAATCTGGCTTATTGTACTTAACATAATAATCTCCAGTTCTATCTCATGTTCTTGCCAATGACATGATTATTATTTATAGCTGAATGAATTTTTTTAAATTTATTACATTTATTGGTGCATCATAGTTAAACGTTTTGATAAGTGTCAGGGTATCAGAAGCATGCATGCACACATTGCTCATTTAGTCCTCCCTCAAATCACACCCTATTCCCTCCCCCTTCCCTCCTTTCTGTGCTCAGCATAGTAGTTGACTATGATAAGTTTGTGTGTACACATCATGTGCATTAGTGTATTTCCCTCTTCCCCCCTCCCGTCTCCCTCAGTTAGGTTGCCTTCGTTCCTCAACTAAAGTTTTCTCCTTCTCTGTCTGGGGTTCCCTTCTAAGTCCCATTCTCCCTAGCTTCCACATATTAGGGAGACCATCTGACTTTTCACTCTTTGTGATTGACTAATCTCACTTAGCATAATGTTCTCCAGTGCCCTCCATTTCCCTGCAAATGATGTAATTTTGTTCTTTATGGCTGTGTAAAATTCCATTGTGTACATATCCCATAGTTTTTGTGATCCATTCATCTGTTGATGGACACCTTGGCTGGTTCCAAAGTTTGGCAGTTGTGAATTGTGCAGCTATAAACATAGATACACATGCATTAGTCTGGTAGTTTGGTTTCAGTCCTTTTGGGTAGATGCCTAGAAGTGGTATTGCCGGGTCATATGGTAGGTTCATTCCCATTCTTCTGAGGATCCTCCACACTGTTTTCCAAAGTGGTTGCACTAATTTGCAATCCCACCAACAGTGTAGTAGAGTTCCTACTTCTCCACATCCTCGCCAGCATTTGTTGTTGTTTGTGTTTTTAATGATTGCCATTCTAATTGGGGTTAGGTGAAATCTCAGGGTAGTTTTGA
>PVJS01012459.1:0-43835 GCA_004027185.1 Glis glis
ATAAAACGTGAAACGTAAGATGAAACATGAAAAAGTACTCCGAACCGGCATTTCAACCAGGGTAAAATGGAAACACTTGACATTGCTTTGATCAGCCAATGGGCAAAGGGTGTTACTACTACATTCCTATCCAGATTAGGTGAATGACAAACACGTGCAACCCCAAATTCTGACTCCTTTATACAGCCGACTTTGAAAACGAGGCAGAACTGGTGCTTTGAATCATCTTCGTACGACGCGGGATTTTCTGAAACACCTCCACGATTCAACTGGAGTGAATGTCAATGAGCCATTACACCTGTCATATTTTTTTTTCTTGCAATACCGGGGATTGAAAGCAGGTGCGTTCTACTTCGGCGCTACGCCCCCGGCCCTATTCTTCCATACTTTATTTTGAGACCGGGTCTCACGAAGTTGCGGAGGAACTCACTAAGTAGAGAGAGAGAGAGAGAGACACACACACAGAGGGCTTGCGCGTGCGCGTGCGCGACCTGAGGCTAGCCGCGAACCCTGATGCTCCGGTGTCCGCCTCCCAAAGTACTGGGGTTACAAGTGTGCGGCACCACGCCCGGCCACCTGTAATATTTTTTGGAGCTTCCATGTTTTTCATCGTACAACCCTTTTGACTAAAAAGACTATTCATGAAACTATAGGAAGTGTCCTTATGTGGTAAGAAATTGCTGAAAGTAGTGGATTATACCACTTCATCCCTTCTGAAGTTTCTACAACTTAGAACTTCCTCATTAAACCTCATAGATACACAACTCAAAAAACATGCTTGTCTTGCCAGGGGTATGGAATCCTCGTTAAGCACACCTTGATCACGCCAGCAGGGATGTATTTCAGGTGCAACAATGATGAAACAAAGAAATGAAGGAAAGGGAAGAAATGCAGTGATTTGTGTTCAACTCTTCAAGCAAGCCAATAAACCATGGTCAACCTCCGACTTTATGTCATCGTAATGTTTGTTCTCAATAATTTGTGAAATTCAGTGGCCGAATTGGCCTTATTTGTGTAGATATCTGCTTACCATTGGTTGATATGGAGTTATTTTGAGTTGTTTTAGCATTATGCTAAAAACCTTTTAAAATAAATATTATTTTAAAACATATAAAATATTATTAAGCAGCTTACCTTTTAAAATGTATTTGTGTGCATCCTCTGTACAACAAGAGTCTCAAAAAGCAGCTTAATCATTGATTATAAGAGCATTCCTACAAAATATCAAGGTGGATAATTCATTTTAAATTTTCTTCTGTGAAGAGAGTTACTATAAATATATTGGATTACATCATGCTGCCCAAAAACACTCTAGAGACCCTTTATATTCTAATCCTTCCCACTCAAAGCTCAGAGTGGGTTTCCTTTTTAAAATGCAACCTGTTCCTTCATGAACTTTTTACCAGGCCATAGAAAGCAGAAACTTAGCATCCAAGGTAAGTGTGTGCATGCTGATCCATTCGCTGCATGCCTCCCGGTCATGAGCAGCAGGGCTGGGAGGCCTCTAGCAGGGAAGAGTGCATTCACAGTGTTACTTAGAATTCTGCACCTATGTTAAACCTGATGTATTAAACTTCAGCAAAAATGGACTACTAATGCCTGAATAAAACCCCTCAAAATACTGGTTAATTGCTAAAAGTGGTGACAAATCCTTAGCTGACACAGCAATAACAGGTACCATTCTGAAACAATTATTCTCCCACGTTACTTTTTTCTTTCAATCATAATGCAGAACTCTTAAAACCAATTGCCTAATGATTATGAACAATTGATAAGGAAACAAAATAGTAACAATAAATGTCTATTTGTTCATGAATACACAAATTAAATATTTACAAGGTATGCATTTTAAATAGGATGTATTTTTGTCCTAAAAGTTTAATCTAGCCCTCAATTAAAAGTATAACTTGTGGGCCAGGCATGGTGGCACACATTTAATCCCAGTACTTGGGAGGCAGAGATCGGAGGATCCGGGTTCAAGGTCAGCCTCAGCTACTTAGTGAGGCCCTCCACAACTTTGTGAGACCTGGTTTCAAAATAAAGTATAAAAAATAGGGCCAGGGGTGTAGCTCAGAGGAAGAATGCCCCCTGGGTTCAATCCCCAGTACCGCAAAAAAAAAAGTATAACTTGTGTAATTATTTCAATGGCAAAATTTTAAAGTAATTGTTTTCTGTAGTGTCAAGTGAAGCGTTACCTAAATTCTTTGAATGAAATAATTTTTGAGAAGTTATATGGTGACCAACCCTGTCCAGTAAGGTGAGCAATCTATATAGAATATTTAATAGCACGTATCTTCTCCAATTTTACGTAGCACAAACAGAAACCGAAAGAGCAGAGGAAGGCAGAAGGACAGTGTTTTCTTCAGTGGAGACTATTTCCCTGGGAAAGAGTCATTTTAGGGACTATATTCAGTGGAAATGTTGCCACGCCTCCTGATTTAATGGATTGAGAGGTTATTCTCTGTTGCTATGACAACCTTTTAAAAAGTCAGGACTGTGAGCTTTAGTCATAAAAGTCAACCACCACGGACAATAGTTGCTCTCGGCTCCCGCTCTGGGTCCTCTAGGGAACAGGAGGCAGAGACAGAAAGACTCAGCTCCTCCCAGATAGGTCAACCAGCACCAACAGGGAGTTATTGTCACTGTTTAGAAATCTTTTTACTGCATATTTTCTCAAAAGTGGTCTGAGTAAAAATCCTGTGTTAGTGTCACACACAGTGGGGCCAATAGCAAAAAGTTTTTAACTTTTTTTGGTGGGTGATGACATGGTACTTGGACATTTTTGAAGCTAAATAAATCTTCTCCATTAAAGTCAGAATGAGCCACTTGTAAAATGGCAACAGCTGAGACATATCAAATTAAATTAACTACTATTATTTCAAGAAAGTGAAATTGAGGGAAGAGCAATTGTTTTTGTTCATTTTTTTCCCTGAGTGGCATATAATTAACCAGTATTATAAATATGTTGATTGATCATCTCTTGAATGGTTCCATGTTACCTGAAGAGTGGAGGAACAATATACACACTGAATCCCATTCTGTTGATTAAAAAGAAAAAAGCAAGCTCCTATTACAACGAATCCCTTTCTACGTAACAGTAGTAGAGATACATTAGTATTAAGTTCCTCCACTGTTGAGTAGAAGCTAAATATTAATCTTTACTACACTCTAACTAGATATATTTATTTTATAGAGCACAAAAATCTTTTCTTGAGAAGAAAAATTGAGTTGAGAATTAGAATTACTTCTTTGATTTTTCCTCAGATTGCATCTTTGTGATTATTTCTCCAAATTAGAGGAGATGTATCCAAAACCATTTCATAAAAGCAAGTAGCAGATGGAGAGGATGAACATCAAACTAACTGGATACCACAGATGTGAAGGCAGTAATACTGGGAGCTGTAAAACATGAATGACGGTTTTATAGAAAGAAGCACGAATGGCACAACTGTGTAGCTTATTGCTATCTGAGTAACTGTCCATGTGATGACATCATAAAATAACTTGAGTTGGGGGGGTTCAATGGAATAATGAAAGTTACTTCTCATACTGCTGGCGGGAGTCCACCGCGCTACCACCACTGTGAGGAAAAGGTGTTCCCCAAACTAATGCCTGTATGCGTGGAAGAGGGAGGGTAAGGAGCAACAGGCAGGAGGGGGCAGTGCTGAGCTGGGCAGAGGGCCTGTCAGAGCTCTTCACAACTTTCAGCTTGTGCTGCTAACATCACTAACACTCCTGTTAGAAACGTCACGCTGAGACCGGAGGATCGGGGTTTGCCGCCAGCCTCAGCTACTTAGTGAGACCCTGTTTCAAAATAAAGAATAAAAATAGGGCTGGGGGTGTAGCTTGGAGGTAGAATGCCCCTGGGTTCAATCCCCAGTACCGCACACACACACACAAAAGAAACGTCATATCTGACGTATATCCTGGGTATACCCCGTGCCAAATGGCAGACAGAATGAATGTCTGGATCGTCGGACTGAAGGAGGCTTGTTCATAATATACCCTTTTGAGTCAAAGAGCTGTCTGGATATTCCAATTATCGAGGAACATCTCGAAACTTGTTGACATCTCTATTTGCTGAACACTCAGGGTGGAAATTAAGTCCCACCACACTGTTCCATTTCTGTTGTATCCTCTGAAGCCAAAGCCTGCAGCATTATTAATAGCATCGGCTAGCGTCCATGCAAAATAGTACTTACTTCTGGCAGCTGAAAGAGCTATATAGGTAACCTTGGTCAGCCATGACGCTGTGGCTTGGAAATGCTCGTCGATGTTGTACTCCACCGGCAACGTGCTGGAGATGGTCAAGTGAAGCAGTAAGGAGAGCCCACACACTGAGAGCTTCTGAGTGACCACCACATTTGGAGATGGCTCTGTTCTTCCACACTGCACCTCTTCTTTTCCGCTTCCTCCTGCTTATGTCATGTGGTATGACCTGCCTTCAGTGAACATGATGTAGTCTTTGTAGACACAGAGCGGACCTGCGAGGATACCCATGAAGTTACACTTGTAACTCAAGTACTCCAGGAAGCTAGGCATGTGCCTTACAGCTAAACCCCTCTGTGATGGGGTCAGTTCTTCATCCTTCTGAAACATCCCATCATGAATTTCATAAGCCAAACTAGTGATCTTCTGGGTAATGATCATCATTGGGCCTGAAAAATCAGCAGAATATTGTCCATAATCAAAGATATAGACTGGTGATTTGGCACACTTGTGAAATACCCCCAAGCAAACACAAAGCAGTATTTGTGCATGCTCTCCACTCCTATTATGATCATGATAATAGAAAATCCCACTTTGTACAAGAAAATGTAAGGCATACCATCCAAAGCAAAAAAAGTGCAAGATAAAGGCCCAAAAGGATAGCAACTATATGTTTTCTAAAAGAGCTAGTTTTGCTTGAATGTAGATAAGTTCGAAACCAAATGGCTGCTAACAAGGCAAAGAATTGGCACACTACAAAGTTGACCTGAGCTGCACTGAGTTGCTGAGGGGCTGCAGCAGGGTGGAGCCTGTGGTGCTGGTGGTGGCCATGGCGGGGCCTTGCCGCACGCCTGCTCGCACTGTGCCGGGTGACGCCGAGGATGGGGATGCAGCGGCGCGACCACCCCTGGATCCCCGCATGGCCCCTCCCACCCATACTTTATAATTTCTATTTTTCATTAATTTGGTAAGTTGTATTTACAGACTACAATGTGGTCATTATTGGTGAATGTTCTGTGTGAGCTTGGGAAGAATGTGTATGATGCTATTATTAGAGCTAGAAATTAGATAACGTTGATTATGAGTGTCACTCAGGTCAACTCTAGCCTTCCTAATTTTCTGCCTACTGGATCTCTTAATTATAGATAGAAGAATGTTACAGTATCCAACTATTATAGTGGGTTGGTCAATTTCTTCTTAGGTTTATAATATTTTGCCTTACATTCCACTTCCAATACTGTTGTTAGGTGCATATGTGTTTAATATGAGTATATCTTCATATAATGCTACACCTATATTTGAAGGTATCACTACCAGCCTTACTAACAGGTATGGGGAGGGGCAGGTAACGGGGTGAGACCCAGAGGGAAACCCCAAGCACTATGGGCACCTGTGTCTCTATCACTGTGAACCTCACTGTGATGTATTATTACAATGTATCAATAACAGCACAAAAATGAAATAAGAATAAAAGAAATACCAACAACACAAACAATACCCTATTTCCAAAAGAGGCCATATTTACTTACTCTGGAAGAAATGTACTATGTACAGCTCACGCTTAGGGAACAAGGAGGCTCAAGGTTTGGGGGACATGTTCAGGCTGGGTGGGGACTTCTTAATTGAGACATCAAGGACCAGGCCAGAGAATTTTGCCCAGGACTCAGTGTGAGGAAAGAGTCTGTGGGAGGAAGGCGAGGATGGGGACTGAGGTCCTTAGTCACTGACCCTTCCAGAAAAGGTAGAGCTCAGCATGGACAACCCCCCCTCACCTTCAAACCAAAGGTCTGCCTTCCTGTCCCAGCTTGCCAACCTGAGACAAGGCACCTGCAGCCCTTACTCTGAGACTTTAATGAGGAAGCCAACCTGGGGTGCCCTGCACCCTCACCACCCCAGCCTGATACCTGCATTCCTAGAGAGAGCCACACCGGTCCTGATGGCTCCTCTCTCAGTCTCCGCTGGAGCTGAGTCGGAGAGAATTGAATTCCCTCCTCCATTGCTCCTGGGGCTGCTAATTCATAGTTGCATTAGCTTTCATTTGGGTAACAGCATGGGGGATTGTCAGATATTGACTCTGACCAAATTTAATCTACAGGCTGTCCTCTGCCCTCTTTCCACTTGCCTTTTATTCAAGGCCCTAATGAAGAGATTTATCTGATTGGCTTACCAGAGTCCTATCTGGAATAAATCACTCCAGCCCTGCACACTTCTACCTTTCTGCTCTCCACTCCAACCAAGAGCCGGGACCCCTCGCAACTCTCTCTGTTCTGGAACAAATTAAATCTCACTGACAGCCTCTATCTGCCTGGAGTTCTCCATTATGTTTTGCTTTGGGTTTGCTTTAGCAATGACAAAACTGCCTTGATGTGTTTGCAGATTCTCAGCCACGTTCTCAGGGCTCCCCCTCATCCCCAAACCTCTCTGCTGTCCAGTGTGATTTTTATAATGACAAAACCATCACAATCCGTCTCAGGTGTCCCAGCATCTATAGCTTCTCAGCTACTTAACAGCAATGTTCAGACATAAGAGGGGCTCTGACAGCCAGGCTATGCAGGGGGCAGGAGGGAGACAGTGCAGTGGCTTCCAAGTTCTCTCCCTTGCTCTCTTTCCAGCAGCACATCCACTTCTTCTCAAAGAAGTCACTGTTCCTCCCCTTGTCTCCACAAGGTCTCTAGAAGAATGTGGCCTGGGGCCATTTAATACCATTTTAATCTGTATGTACAATTTAGCAAATCTCTAGATATATCCCTCCAGGCTGTGTGCAAATGTCTCAGGTTTCCCAGGTGCCTTCAGGGGAAGCTGCTAACCTACCTCCACCCTAATTGCCTCATTAGACTCACAACAGATGTTCCCTCCTCCACACATGATCCTGTACTTAAGCCTTCTGGGTTTCTTGGGAAGGATGGAAAAGAGAGGGGGTGGAAAAATCCCAGGTAGACCACTATCATACCAGTAATAATACTAAGCATCTTGAGAATCATACATTCTGAGTCTCCTACTCATGGTTCAACCTTCCCCAGAGAGGTCCCTTTACCTATGCAACAGCTGTTTTGTATTCTCTGTGCTTCACTGGTTCGCATTTTCAATCGCCATCTGAACACTGGTATTTTCTTCTTGTCTTCCACACTTTACTCTCTCCTTCACCTCTCCTCTAACTCTGAAAAATATCTGTGAATTGGCTAAACTGAAGGACTCTACCATGGTCTGATTTCAGAGGAGCAAACAGAACTCCTTTGAAAATATCAGCTGCACATTATAGAGCCCAGAGCAGAAGTAGAGGTAGGGAATTCAAGACTAATTTAGAATGGAGCTGGCAATGGAGGTGTCTTGGCAGGTTTTAAAACTAGCAGATCCATCCTATCTCAAAATAATTTTTGTATTTTTATTGGTGTATTGTAATTATACGTCATAGTGAGATTCAAAGTGATACATTCATACATGCACACACCACTTGGTGAAAATGGAACCCAGGGCATCATGCATGCTACACAAGCACTCTACCGCTGAGCTACATTCCCAGCCTCAAATCATATTTGATTTGACAGCATAGCTAAAAGGAAAAACCTGAACATAACTGAGCTGAGTTACACATGCACACTGTACACACAGACATGGCTTAAAAGTAAAGAGCTCTGGGTTGGATTCTCACATGTCATATGGGAGACAAAGTGGTCAACAGTGGGCAAATGTTGACCACTAGCTGTTATAGACTGGGATCTTGAAAATGATCCCATGGTTTTTCATGTAGCTAGTAAGTCAGGAAATGTTAATGTCACAATGCACAGCAGCACCTGAGTGCATTTTCCAATTGGCCTGAACTGCTCTTTCCGACCAATCTGACATCAGTGCTGTCTCTGACCCTAGTGTAGATGGGTAACATTGAAGCTATGTAGTTGTTTATGTGTTATGAGGTGTGATGCTAACTTGGGAAGTGAACCAGCCCTTACATATCATCACCACAAAACCTGTGAGATACTATTTGATAAAACATGGCATCAGGTTCTGTGAGAGTCAACTCAGATATCCCAACTTCTGCTTGGTTACTGGAAAGCTCCAACACTGCTCATTATTTCATAAGAGGTGTTAAATGTGAATTGTTCATTAAAACACATATTATTGGATATTTAACTACCATGTAATTGATTTTCTATCCATTTCCTTGTGATTAACCCTCAATAAATGCTTTTGGCAACCAACTTAAAGTACAATACCTACGAAGCTTGTTATCTCTCGCCCTTGATTTAATAAGAAACCAATTCTATATTATTGAAATTTTGCTTGCTAATAAAAAAACTGATCAAGTTTCAAGAGCAGCATTTTGAAACAACCCCCCAAAAAACAAAAATAACACCTTTATGGCATGAACCTGTCCTCCTTTGTGGAGGAATCCCAGTGCAGCTGAGAACTTGGTGCTTCAGTCTTGTTCCAACCATCAGAAATCTGCTAAGGTATAGGAAAAGTAAGTGTTATGCTCAGATCCAGAAAGACACTGGAATAGTACTATAAATATCATGCAAGGACACTGGTTCACAGTGCAGTGCCCTGAGAGATGATATAGCTCTTCCCCAGGCTGGACAAGAAAACAAGTGGGGTGTTCAGGCTTCGCAAACAACATAAAAAACAATGAAGCACGGATATGTACCTGAAAGGCCCATGTCAGTTTCCTTCTTCAGAGCTGTGCCCAGTGCTCCTTCACCACTCTTCCACAGCCTCCTAAAAGTGCCACCTCCTCAAGAAGTATGCTTTGACTAGAATGGAGTAAAATGTGACTGATCCCATGCATGGTGTCAGCAAGATGGTACCAGGATGTGTTCAACTCCGGTGAGGCAGACATCCAGGAGAGAGGGCAACTCAGAATCCAGAGTGGGAGGTGGAAGGGAGGAAATGCCTCTGGCTGGTTCTCTGAATCTCCAAAGTGTTCACACCATATACTCAAACACTCACACATGCACTCAAATACTCCCCTTACTACTGGACACAGAGAAGAATACTACACATTTATGTATTCATTCATCTATTTCCTTAGATAAATTCCTAGACATGCATTTGCTGGATCTATAGTTATGACTTTGGTGAGCTTTCAGACATACAACTCAATCTCTGGAAGTACTGTACATAACAGTATATGAGCTCACTGGGCACCATGAATTAGGAATCTTTGTGAGGTGGTGAGTCTTCTCTCAGGGGATGCTAGCAAGAAGCAGCAGAATGGCCCTTTATTGGAACCACTATAAAGGGGAATTTATGTGATTTGCAGGCAATTGGGTTCTCAGGTCCCTTATAGTTCTTATATTTTATGTTCTGATTCTTCTGGAACACTGAAACAGTGATGCGTGTGCATCCTCCTGCAGAGTGACAGGAAGGTGCACTGGAAGCCTAACAGGCTGCTTAGCTTTTTCCCTGGATGCTCTCATAGTGGAGATCAAAGGCTGAGCATCTCCCCATCCAGCCGCTGACAAAAGGGACAGAGACAGCATGAGCAGCATGCTGTTGTTAGACAAATAGGGATCCTCTTCTAGAAGGGCATTCTCTTCTGCATGGTAAGTGGGAAGCCTGCTATATCTAGGACACATTCCTAAAATAAACTCTGTGGCCACCAAGTAACTCTGTGTAGGAGCCTTCATTTCCAAGACAGAAGGGTTACTAAGAACAGCAGGAACCACCCACAGATGGTCTGGGTACCAGCTGCATCAACAGATGCATACACAACACAGTCTTTTCCTCCAAAGCATCCAGCCAAGCTCACATCAAGTTCTCCACTATGTACGTTAAAACTAAAGTAAATAATCCAAGAAAATCTTCACATGTCAGCATGTTTGGGGCCCAGAATAAACCAGGCAATGGGCCTGGGAGTAAAGTAAGACATTTGGCCACTCTCTACTTTTCCTAAGTATTAGATCATTTTCCAGCTTTAAAATATACAAGGATGCCCAATGCCCATAGCACCAAGACTGATCTCCATTGGCTGGTAGTTAAGATCTTAAAGAATCTGGCCCCAACTGCTCAAGTAATTTCATGTCTCATAAATGTTCCAGCTCAACCAGGCTGGTCTCATCACCACAACCACCTTTTTCTCATCACGCATTCTTATTTCTTACTTTAGGTCTCTACTTATGCTTGGCATATTTCAAAAGATACTTCCATATGGAAAGATACACCCTTTCCTCAGGTACAGTTGAGGACACGCTGGCCAGCTAGTGCTACTGTCCCTCTTCTCCCACCTCACATTACAGAGATGAGGGTGGCGATGGGAGACTGCCAGTCTGGTCTGTATGCTTATCTTGGGAATTCTGGGATGTTAGGATGGCTGATCAGGATTCCCATTTTCATGGAGCATCTAAACTCCTCAGTAGAAAAGTGGAAAAGTAGAAAAGAATAGACCTGGACTGAAAGTCAGGTTTCTTGAGGAACAAAGACTGACCCTCCCAAAGAAAAGGGAGTTGCTAAGATAAGCCTACATATTCTTGTCTGATGAGGGCAGAGAACTTATTCATGGGTAGGAGAAGGTTCAAGGATATATGTCCTGCTTAGATAAAAACAGTTTCCCAATGTGGATGGCAAAGAAAAATATTCCCGAGTTTGTAAGCTAATTGAACTTTGGCAAAGTCCTTTCACCATGTGTGTTAGTCAGCTTTCTGTCACTATACCAAAGTACCTGAGATAAGTAAGGGAAAAAGAGAAAAGGTTCCAGTTCATGGTTGGATGGACCCATTGCTTTTAGGCCTATGATGGTTTGGCTGGATAGCAATGATAGGGACACATGGTGGAGCAAAAGTGCTTACCACATTGCCAGGAAACAAGAAAGAGAAAAAAGGGGGCTGAGGGCCCCACACTCCTATGGGAATACCCCCAATGACCTAAAGACCTCCCAGTAGGCCCCACCTCTAAAGGTCTCACCCCTCCCAATAGTGCTCCCTGAGGACTGAGCCTTTAACACATGAGTCCTTGGAGGACATTCAAGATCCAAACTATCACACTATGTAAGGGAATATAACACAGGCTCTGGACATCTTGGGGGAGCCATAAGCTGTCTGCCTAGCACAGGAGATAAAGGACATGTGGCAGGACTGCCTTGGAATAGAGGAACCACGTGCACCTTTTGCTGTAAGACAGAACAGAAGAGCTAGAAAACATCTAACAATCTAGAGACATGAGATTGAAAAGAAAGGCAGTGCACCATTAGAGAAGCTTTGGGTATTTGGTAATAGGCTCTCATATTTTTTAATTTCCTCTAATTAGAACACAAGCTTCAGAAGGGCAGAGACCATGTTTTACAATTTCCAGTTTATTGCCCCTGACATCCAGCTCTCTGAAGGACACACATAGATGCTCAGTGATGACTTTGTGCTCATTGTGAGTGCTAGGCATCAGGAGGAGTTATGAAAGCATATTCCACTGATAGATGGGTGTCGATTCTGCTTAGGAATGAGACGGGAAGTAGCAGACAGTCTGGGACAAGGTTTTTTTTTGTCAGAGGGACCAGGACATGCAGCAGGAGAGGTCCTGATGAGCAATGCATGTCTGTGTCCTCCCTGCCATCGTGGAGTGATTAACTGCCTTCAAGGGTGGGTTTTACGTGAAGATGGATGTGCCAATCCTTTTGTTGGCATAGGAGACATTGGAGCCAAAGCAATCAGAAGGAGAAACAAGCCTCAGAGGGATGGAAGGAAAGGCAGGAGCCTCAAATCTATTGGCCCAACTACTCCTGCAAAGAGGCAGAGGAACTGTCCAAACACTCCCTGGACATCCTTGAAGGTGTAGTAATGAGCTCATCTTGAGGAAAGCAGCAATTGACTGAAGGAAAGGAAAAGAAGAACTGAAACTATGCCATTATTAAAAAAGGACTAACCATGAACCAAAGGCTCAGCATTAGATAAGACAAAAATATCTATTTATCCTATACATTTGTCCTGAAAAAGGCTGAAAAAAGATAGGAGGCAGAGGAAAAATGAGGGTTTAAGATCAAATGGAGTTTTGTTTTTGTTTACAACTTGAATGTGTTGATAGTTCAAAGAGAAAAGCTTGTAGAAAACATTAATGATGCAAGTGTGTGTCAAATATACCACATGCACATGCACACACACTCATAGACATGCACACACACACATCCAGAGAGAACTGCTGAGTCTGATGACAAGACAAAGGGGCTGATTGCTGCCAGAAGATCATCAAATTGGTCTCCAATTTTTCACAAAAGAGTAATTCTTACACATTTAAGCCACAGACTAGCAAGCAACAGTTCTTCATGAGTTCTGCCTCTCTGAGGTCTCTCAAACAGCTTTTCTGATATACTGTTTTTATATAAATTCTGCAGTGACTGTTCCCTGGTGTTATTAGTTGTTTGGGTTTTTCTCCACCTGCCACAGCCTTATTTATGTTTTCCTGATTTAGATCTTCCCCCCTTTCCTTCTTTGCTGAGGCTGGGTCTCACAGTGCGATCTGCCGAGTGGCCTATCAACAAGAAGCGTTTTTGCCAGCAATGTGTGCATGTGTGTGGACATGCAGATCTCTCATCTCCCATGACATTCCTTAAGGTTCCCAATGTGGGTACTTTAAGGATTGAGGCCATCGTGGTGAGTTCTGGAAGACATAGACTTGGCCACCACCTGGACCCAAGTTAGAATTAGAGAGTAATTCTGGATAGTTCCTATCAGGCCTCTCCAATAAAATTTTTTTTAAAAAAACTGCTTTGGACTTGACATTTTATTTTATAGTCACATTAGAGAAGAGTTCAGACTTATTTTGTGCTATTATAGCTGACTGATAGTTTATCACTTCAATGGAAACTTTATTGATTTACTTAATATTCATTGCAAATAATATGAACGATCTGTATATTACAAATTGTCTGGGGGCTCAGAAATGCTTAATTATGCCCCACCTTTCTTGTGTTCTAGCTCCCCACCCCCAACATCCTTTACACAGGTGAAGCAGAGCAGAAAAGACACAATACTGCCTGTCCCCATGGAGGTGAGCTGGTTTTCTCAAACCTTACAAGTTGGTTTGATTCAGAACATCATATTTCAACTTAGGAAATCCCCGAAAGGTCACCAACTTGAATCCCATAGCAGTTCATCTTAGCAGTAGTCGGATACTGAGCACCAACCCCGATAGACTTCATCTCTGAAGGCGGCCTGGCTTACACTTGAACAACTCTTATCAGAAAGTTTTTTCTCCTGTAAGGCACAAATTTCTCTTCTGGGGTGCTCAGTAGAGCAAGCAACTCCTGGGTCTTAGAAGCAAAAGGAAGAGTTCATTGAAACACATTCTACAAGGAACAACTCTGTCTTGCTTTCCCTCTCATTGGCACACCTAGGAAAAGTCAAGAGGTTGGTATAAATGGGGAGGGGGGACTGCCTCAGCCTCCTGAGTAGCTGGGATCACAGGTGTGCACCACCACTCCTGACCAGATGCAATTTTCCCCCAAATATTCCATCCACGGTTGGTTGAATTCATGGATGTGGAACCCACAGATATGGAGGGCTGACCATTTATTGAGTAGCTACTACAGACCAGGAACAGTGTCTAAATTGAGAAACTATATATTTAAACCAAAACTTTGAGCTAGGTGCTTTAACGCTCAGCGTGGTGGCTCACGCCTGTAATCCCAGTACTTGGGGGGCTAAGCAGGAGGATCATAGGTTCAAGGGCAGCCTCAACAACTTAGCAAAGCCCTGTTTCAAAATAAAAAATAAAATAGGGCTGGAGATGTAGCTCAAAGGTAGAATACCCCTGGGTTCAATCCCCAGTACCAAAACAAACAACAACAAAACAGACGATTTGCATCCTCAAAAACCTTAGCTCTCTTGGAGATGTATTCCGGGCTGATATTCTGGACAGTGCTGCTGGGATTTTCCTGTTAGACTCCATTCTGATCACATCTGTTCTGATTATTCAGAGCCATCGATATGCCAATAATTACATATTTTGAATATTACCCTGGAAGCATGAGTTGAGTAATCACACAAATAAATGGAAATGTAAAACATCTTATGAAACAGGGGACATGGAACTATGGGGCCACACTGCCACCAGGGACACATGCCAAAGCCCACCTGCTGTGACCTCAGGGCTGTCCTCTGGTCAAGGGCCACATACACCCACCCAACTGCTTATGAATCCCATGCCCTGCTGCTACCAGGTTTTCCAGGCTCTGTCAGCCTCTCTGCTTTAGTCTCTTGCCCATCTTGTTCACTCACTCACGCATTCATTCATTCACTCACTCACTCTCACTCAACCCAGGAACAGTCGCTATAGACCAGGCATCAAGCCATGCATGGGACTTTATTGATTTACTTAATATCAATAGCCACCCTCCTTCCTTTTCCTGATGCCTCCTAGACCCTTCCCAGAGCTTGGAGCCAGCTCTCCTCCTCACCCTTCCCGTGGCAGCATCTTTCTCTTTTGGTTAGGGAATCAGATGTCAGAGCCACTCCATCTGACACAGTCTCTCCTCGTCTGAAACTCCTTGTCATCTCATATCTTCATCAGTCCATTTCCACATGTCTAAGCATTTTAATGGCATATGGTTCCAGGTGGGAAATCTCCAAATGAGAGAAAATTAGTAACTGTGCTTATCGGGCTAAAGAAAATAACAGGAGGGGAAGTTTTCTTTAAAAATACCCACAAGCAGCAGCCACCCAAGGAGATGTGACTGCAATAAAAATGATGATTTTTGTTAGGGATGGGAGTAGGGGGTGGATTATTTCCCCTGGAATGCATCATAGTCATTAATTTGTTTAATTTATTTTTTGCCTCTTCCCTAGTGAAGCAGCCTGATCCACTGTTGGCCTACCCATCAGAACAAATTACACGTCGGAAATATCCGAGTGCTTCAATTTTCCATTAAATATAATAAGAAATCACAAAGCACTGTTCTGGTCCAATGACTCCTTGCTAAGGATCTACAAGCACTTTTTACAATTGCTGCCAGGCAGTTCGAGTTGTCACCCTTGGTGGCACAGAGGCAGGAGAGCCGGCCCGGCCCCACCTGGCCCTGTATTAGTTTGTACTCATGTGCGTGCCTCTCAGGGTGTTCTTAACCACTTCACATGGTGCAGCACGTTTCCAAAGTCTTCACACCAGGAGCCAATCTCTGCTTCTGTGGCCGATCCCCCTGTGCCTCGGTTGGCCCCTCTGTGCTCCAGCCCAGGGCTGTGGTTAGCTGATGAATCAACAGAGTTCAGCTTCGTAGAAGTGGCCTCCAGGTTCCAGCCTCTGCTACTTAGCACAAGGCTTGAAGGCTCATCTTTCTTCTCCTTCTGACTGTCCCACTGCTCCCTTAGAATAATCCATTGCTCAGGTTGTAAAAACTGCTCACTACTGCAGATCCATCTGTCCTAAGGAACATTGCTAATTGATGATTACATTTCCTTTTCAGGATGTTATCTTACTTGTGCAGACTGGAAACTGAAATGTCCAGGGGTTACACATATGGCATATATGGCTCTTTCAAGTCAGAGATTAATTGCCAAGTATTAATATTTAATTTTTTATTGCAAAAGCTTGTCAAAGGTTGCCGGGGGCAAATAAGCGCTCAGACCCATCTTACCTGGTGCTCAGTATATTCAAGAATAGAGCCTCTAGCCCTGCTGGCTTGTGATTTCTGAGTCAAATGAAGAGAGGCTTCAAAGAAAAAGGTTGGACCACTGTCGTCTAGTGAGTTCCTGGATGGAAGAAGTTTCTAAAGAGCAGGAGGCCCATTACAGAGAGGAGGCTGCCTGCTGAATCAGTATGACCAATGCCTGGACCGAGGGAGGTCAGAGGTCATGCCACCTTGAACTCTGCCTTTGCAGGCAGGTAGAGGTAAGCAGAGGATGACTAGGTTGCTATCAATAGACCTCTATATGTGGAGACCTGGGTTTGGTACCAACATTATCACTCACCAACACGTCACTCAAGGAACTTTGGTTCCCTTCTCTGTAAAATGGGCAGGGTGCCATCTATCTCAAGGGCTGCCATGTCACCCAGTAATAAGACCATTCAGTTGTGTGCCACTTTTCAGTTCACAAGGCATAATGAAGAATGGGAATCTCTACAGTCTCAGGAGCCCCACAGCTCCTTCTGATCTCACGGAGACTGACACTTGGGCTTTGTTAAACCATCTCCAAGGATAGCTGCAAGAGTTAAAGGAGATAATGTATGTAGAACATGGTGCCTGGCACTCAATGAATATCAACCTAGTCCTCCTAGTAGTTACAGCTTAGAATTTGAAAATAATGAAATAAAAGGACATCTGGGAGTGTGACAATGAAAGAATAATTGTGTGATTGTGACCATTCATTAAGCACAAAGACAGCATGCTGGAAACATGGGGATGTCCCCAGAGGAGCCCAAATCCTAAATGAGTTTACATGGCTGGTGCTCCACAGAAATAGCCCCCGTCTGACTTGGGCAGGAGTCTGTAAGAGGCTTCTCAGCTTGAGCCCACCCCTCATCCTCCAGCTCCGGGACCCCTCTCCCATTGCCTACAGTGAGCAATGGCATTTAACAGGAACCCTCATTTAGGATCCTGAGACTTGCCAGTCTGCTACTCAGCCACACTAAGCACTTGTACCAGTCTGCATACCTGACCCACGGGCATGCTCACATGCTCTGCCCTGTTATCCATGGGTACCCTGCCTCTTTCACTAAATCTGATGGTATGGAATGCTTTCTCTGTGAACTCACCTACAGTGCCTTGCACAGAGCCTTCACACATGGGTTTCCTGTTCAATTATGTTGACACACGCACAGCAATGCACTCAAACGCTCATGCCAAACCTCCTGTGCTAAGGGTGGTTAGGAGGGTTTGGGGGATTGTACATACAAATGACAACATCCCTCCTGGTTTTTTTTTCCTTCTCAGTCTCCTGTGCCTCCTCTCTCTTCTCTGCATGCCCCTTGTGATGGTTAATTTGATATGTCAACTTGACTAGGCCACAGATATCAGGACAAACTTATTGTCAGTGTGTCTGTGAGGATGACTTTGGATGAGTGAAGAAGATTGCCCTCCCCAGTGTAGGTGAGCTCATCCAATCAGTTAAAGGCCTGAATAGAATGATCAACCTGACCCCTCTTCCTTTCCTGAGTAAGAGGGAACTCCTCCTGTCATCTGTCTTGAGCAGAGACACCAGTCTTTCCTTGCCTTCAAACCCAAATTGAAATATCAGCTCCTCTTGGGTTTCATGCCTGATAGCTTTTGGACTAGAACTGCTCCATGAGCTCTCCTGGGTCTCCAGCTTGCCAACTACAGATCTATATTGGTTCTGTTTCTCTGGAGAATCCTAATACATCCATAAATGTTGGTTTTCACCAGCGCTTTGTCTTGGAAAATTTCTTCATCACTCTGCATGCTACACTTGAATCATCTCACCTACTCCCATGGCTCCAATCACTACACTTCTGTCATAAAATCCCCAACCCTTCTCATGAGTCCAGATCCCTCCTGAGTGCCAAGATCCAATCTCATAGAGTCAACTGTTATCATGAGATCCCTCCTTAGACATCTCAAAGGTCTTCTAACTCAGCCTGTCTAAAGATGTTAATAATTTTGTGGCCAGATATATGCTTCTCCTTCAGTGGGAAGAGAATGCTCCACCCTCCCCTCAGTTACCCAGTCTTGGAACCATCCCTCTGCACTCCTAAGTCCTATTAGCGCTCAGGAACAGCAAACTCCACCTCCCTGACTTCTCTCATATCTCAACCTCCCCCTTTATGTCCATCAGCACTGTTTTAGCTCTTTCTTCTCCATAAGTGTTTATTGCTCATGTTTGCATAGGCCTGTCTTTCTAGGCTAGATTCTGTGTTCCTTCTGGGCAGGAGCACTATGTGATCCATTTTTTTTAAATCCTTCAGTTCCCATACATGCAGTTGGCAAATATCAGATATTTAATAAGTGCCTGATGACTGAATGAATGATTTAATGAATGAAAAACCTCCCCTGGAAAACCTTGGGGTATTGGGAAGAAGGCAGAACATGTGATAAAACCTGGCCTGACTCTGGAGACAATTAACAGAAAGAGAAGTTAATTTGTTTGCCAGAAAAAAATACCAGGCAAATTCTCCTTGATTAAATTTGAAATGAGGAAAACTCAAACAAGCAGTTATCTTAAGAACAGGGTAGCTAACATCCTAACTACCCCCCTGGGGGCTAGGAAAAACTCTGTTATGGGAGGTTCTTGTTTGCTTGTTTGTTTGTTTTGGGTTTTGTTTGCCATTTTCAGAAATGTA
Organism: Glis glis; assembly: GCA_004027185.1. Taxonomy (NCBI): domain Eukaryota; kingdom Metazoa; phylum Chordata; class Mammalia; order Rodentia; family Gliridae; genus Glis; species Glis glis. The sequence goes on from PVJS01012459.1 coordinate 18,421, forward strand.
GCCAAAAACCCCTAGGCAAATCCAATCTTTCTAAAGAGGCCCTTGGGTATATTTAAAGTTCTCCAACACTGGCTGTCTGGTCACTGCCTGGGATCTTAAGGCTTTGATTCAAACAGCCAGCACAGAACAGAACTTCTGAAGCTCAATTAATCAACTCATCAAGATGGATGGGATTTGAATTGTGGTCCCAAGCAGTCGCCAGCAGTCCAGAGGTCAGGCTGCTGAGCTGGATGCTGGTTGGAAGCAGCTCAGCCCAGAATATCCTGGACAGAAATCTGAAAACTAAGCAGAAACTCCAGACTGCATGGACCCAACTTGCAAATAACTCCAAAGCCCTCGCCCACCTTTCATCTTCTTATTAACGTGCTTTTTAAAACTGTTTAGAAAAATCTAGGCAAATGAAAAATAGGATTGAATTGCTGATAGTGCCGATAAAATAATGGAGATGAGAGGAACCGTTGTAGGAGAGATCCAGCCTTCTAATATTTCATTTTCTGAAATAAAGTGCTAGCCTTCCCCCTTACCATCCTTCACCAAACAGAAACACACATACGTGCACACACACAACATCCTTGAAAGTTTGGAAGCATTGCTGCTTGTAAATGGGCCCATTAAAAGCAGATAAATCAATGGGAAATGCATAAAAAGTCTCATTTATCATAAGACATGTTGGACAGGGTTTCGAATTTTACACACATTTATTCTAGAAATCTGTTTATCTGTGCAACATTTTTTGAGCAAAATGCTTTGTGATGAGCCATTCTTTCTACTTGAATCAATGGAAAGCAATTAAATTCAAACCCCAAGGACAAAACGTGATGAACACAGCAGCCACGTTATTGATTTGGCATTTCACAACTGCCCTCTCCCTTTGGGATATCATCTTCTCCACACACCCCCAAAGGCAGACACCTCCCACCCTTGTGGAGGTGGCTCTGTTGAAGACTAAGGTGCCATAACCGAGTTGTCACAAAAACCAGAGAGACGGGAGAAGTTTAAAAGCAAATTAGAAGCCTTTAATAACCGGCCAGGATGGAGACCCGGGTCTCAAACAGACCTCTGAGTTCATCCGTGCCCTTCTCCATGGAGCAGGGGTTTTTATAAGGAAAAGAAAACAGGTACAGATGGCTCTGTGTAAGCAGTTGTAGGAGTCTTCTTCAGGATAAGCAAGCAAGATACGGGGATGCAGCAAAGTAATTACTTTAGGAATGCTAATGGTCACTGATAGGCACAGCAGACCCAGGGGAGGGCCAGGTCAGGGTTTACAACCAAATTTACAACCTACAGATAAGTTGACCCTATCTAGGGCTGTAAATTAACTTTTTACAACCAACCGATAGTTAACCCTATCTGAGGCTGTAACTTGACTTTCTCATATTTTTATTATTATATTTTTGGGGGGTTTCTACAGCTCCAACCAACGCAAAGTCTCCGTCAGGTCCCTGAAGACTAAAAGGATGCATTGCTGCTAATATGTGTGAAGGTGGTTGAAAGTGCTGTCCCTAGAGCAAGTGATCTTGCTAAATACTTACACACTGCCATCTCCCAGTCTGTACTTGTGCATGCTAGAAATGGCATGAGTGTGAGTATTTGAGTGAGGGGAGATATAGGAAAGATGAGGAAGTCACTCAGCTGTGTCTCTATTATTCTGTAGAATATTCCCTTGGGAGAAGGTCATGTCTATGCATTTTTGCATTCTCAACCCTTAGCAAGTAGTAGGTAACTATGGTTACCTACCAACTACTAGTGGTAGGTCAAAGAGAGAGAGAGAGACAGAGAAAATATGAATATGAATAATTTGTGCAAAAGGCCCAGCACAGAAGTTTCTTAAAGAATATTTGACGATGAACAGATGACTACCAAGTGACTATCTGTACCTCTCAAACGATAGCTCCTAGGCCAGCTGAAAGTCGATTACAGGTACCTTTGTGGTTTGGGGTGAAAGCTACACAGTCTGTTTGGTCACAGAGCTTGTTATTGGTTACAGTCAGCATGGCCAGACTGGTGCCGTGTCCAATGTCTATGGCCATGGGACTGGGAGCATGTGGGCAGCACCCCTTTCTCTCAAATAGATATTTTTCAATTCTTCAGTGAATGTAATTGTTCAGTCTGACAGATTCTATTAGGAGTTTGCCTAGTCTGCACTTTATTCTGTGTTGGAGAGACCTGTCTAGAATGCCCCTCCCTACAAGAAAAAGGTAAGAACATATCATCAGTTATTCTCTCAGGAGTGTGATGACAGTCTCACTTGAGCATTTCTACACAAATGCCTAGGGATGCACCCAGAAGCTTCACCCCTGAGGGCATGCCAACAGCTGTGCTATAAACTCCTGCAAATAAGGATTTATTAGAATAGAGGCAAGTGATAGACTTAAAACTAAGGCTGCACAGATGAAGAAGACCCTGAGCTGCTGTGGAGATGTTGACTTTTATCAAGGTCAACACTGAGATTTATTGATCCAAGAGGTAAATATTGATGGAGGCTCAGGGGGTCAATATTTGCCCCAAGGCAAATAAATCTTCCCAGTGACCCTCTGAACTGAAATCTGTAGACAGTAGACTCAGTTCCAAAATGAATTATCTGTGACACAGATTAAGATACCATTTCATTAGGTTGTCTAGGGCATTGGAAAGTGATATTAATACCAACACTTCGTGTTCCAAGTACTTGCCAAACACTCACCAAAGTGCACCCTTCCCCCAGATGTGTAAAAGTGTTGTTCTCCCAACTCAACAGGTGAGTCCTTAGAGCCAAGAAAAGGTTAACTAATCTTACCAAGGCCAAAGAAAATGTGGAAAAGGACAAGAAGATGAATGAGGGATAAGGGTGAGTTGGGAGTTTTGGGTGGCTAGCAAAGATCTACAGGACAGTGCCTTAATTAAAGTCCCCTAGTAAAATTATAAGCCCACTGAATGAATTACTTTAGTTCAGTTATTTCTCACTGTTGACAAGCCTACTTGGGCTGGTCAACTGCATTACTTATTTACAAGGATGATTTTGGATATTTACATAGAACAAGCTTTACCTCTGAAGATTGCTACCCAAATCTTAAGGAGCGAAGAGTTCACATTAGTGGTCACCAGGAGGGAACAAGTTCTTTGTTCTTTCTTCACAATCATTACCATGAGATTCCAATTCTCAGGAATCCCTTGGCTTTCACAGTGGGGAACCTAGGATGCAGGTACAAGGAACACCATAAAATGCTAATATAGAAGTAATTCACATTTGAATGCATAGATCCAATTATCTTTTCTATGATCTCAAAACTGAATTTTAAATATTATAAAGTTTTGCTTATCTTTGCTAATGGAGAGGACAGAGCCATGGATGATCAAAACATCAGCCAACTCAATGATCTTATTTCCTTCTGCCTTTGGAATACATTATTTCCCCATGTATCATGCTGGCCTCATTATGTTTTTCTCTGGATATTTAACATGAGGAAATAATGAGCAATTCCAGAGAACCGGCAAATGATAGCCAGGGAGTGAGGGGGATGAATTTAATGCCTGCTGGGTATCAAGGCCAGAGCCTCGATGTGTTGCTCTACAGAATCCACAGATGAGCACTTGAGTGGACAAGGCTCAACTTTTCGAATTTTAAATTTTCAAAGTGACTTCAATCTACTTTCAGTTTGATGGAGGGATGAAGGAGAGTCTTGATAGTATGACTGTTCAGTTGGCTTGCAAAGGAAACAATATGATTTGAAGAGATGTAAATGGAGAGCAAGATGCCAGGCTCTGAAGAAAGAATTTCGGAGTCCTGACCTGGAGCTACATAGGTTCCACCTTGTTCTATCTTCAGTAGGGTTTTGGAATTGCAATTTTTGCCTAGGGAAGGAAGTGATGCTGATATGATTTGATACAGTTACAAAGGGTGTTAAGTTGCGGGTTCAAGTGTTCGAAGTGAGAGACCAATTCCACCAATCGATAATGCAAAAGCAAAGGAACTTTATTAGCTAGCTCGAGCTAGGGTCTGAGTCTCATCCAACACAGTGGAGTCATGACCTCGGACCCCGAGCTCTAGATTACTCAGGCTTTTATACATTTTGATTACATATACAGTTGGCAACAGTTAGGGGTATTTGGAGTTCACTGATTGGCTCGTCACACCTGGGGAGTTGGGGACTTTACACCATTGTTCTGATAGACCTCACCAAGCGGCAGTTTCCGTGAGAACATCTCTTGGAACTATTGGTTCAAGCCCTACCATTGTTCCAATAGACCCCACCAAGCAATGGTTTCTGTGGGAACACCTCTTGGAACTATTGATTTTAGGCCCTACCATTGTTCTGAAAGGCTCCATCAAGCGATGGTTTCTGTAGGAACATCTCTTAGTTTGGTTTCTGAGAAACAGAAACTTGGGCCTAGCCTAGTTCCTTCAGAAACACAGCCTGTCATGGCTGTTCTTCGGCCTCACAAGGGTAATTTGACTGACAATATGGTGCAGACAAAATGAAATTGTTTACAGGGTTTAATACTAATAATGTAAAATGAAAAAGTCAGCAAAAGCAGGCTGAAGATGAAATGATCCGTATCAAGTCAGGATTTTTGCCGATCGTCAGAGTGGCGCGCGTCTCCTGGGGACCTGAATAAGTGAGGCGCTGTTCTGCAGAAATTGTTATCTTGGGTATATTGATTGTGTGTGTACCATTCAAGCTGTCAGCTTCTCCCTCCTGTCTTTATTTTTTATTTCTACATCCTGGCATCCTCTTAAACTTACTTCGCATACTACTTGGCCTTCACACTTTAGGCCACAGAGGAGACCCCAGGGGTGTGCCTGTGAGTGGCAGCTCGGTGCCTGTTCTCCAGGGTACACTCGTGGGCTGGTTCCCCGTGTGCCCAGAGGTTTTATGTCTAAGGACAGCCCACAGCTCATTAGTCTTGCTGAGATACAGACCATCTTGCTCTGTGGCAAGTTACTTACCCTCCATATGCCTTGTTTTTCTCATCTGCAAAGTGGGAAAAACACCTCCTTTAAAGAATGGTCAAAAAGGTTAAACTAGATGATAAACTTAACATGGTCAACACACTTTCTAACACAAAGCAGTGCTCAGCAGTGGCGGCTCCTGCTTTTTTTTTTTTTTTTTTTTTTTTTTTTTTTTTGGTAGTGGGGATTGAACCGAGTCATTCTACCTCTGAGCTACACTCCCAGCCCTACTTTTTATTCTCTATTTTGAAATAGGGTCTCACTAAGTTGCAGAGGGCCTCACTAAGTAGCTGAGGCTGGCGGTGAACCTGCAATCCTCCTGTCTCAGCCTCACAAGTACTGGGATTACAAGCATGTGCCACCATGTCCGGCTCAGCTCCTGCTTTTAATAGATACTGTGCACAAAAATCTGGGGATTAATTAAAGATAGAATCCAGATCACAGAATTCCTATTCCCTACCCCAGAATCCCAGAGTTATGTAGCTGGTTGGCCCTTGAGAGGCTACCTCATCCATCCACCCGCTTCCCTTTTGCCTGGACTGCTGACAATCTCTTTAAACTCTTTAAAAATTTTATTTTAATTGGCAAATCACAATGACTTATTTTTGGGGGGTATAATGTGATATGTTGATATAATACAAATGTTAGAGAATATTACAAAGCTTTCTTTGAGCTGAAGCCCAGTGTTGATACAACCCAACAGCAGCGTGAGTAGCTGAGGCACCTTCAATTCTTGGAGACCAGCCTGGAGCCCCTCCTCCGGTGCCCCCTCTCTTTTGTATATAAAATTATTGTCTGCATTAGTCTTTCTGCAGCCATCTTTCTATCCTAGGTACTCTTTTGCCATATCCACAGATCTCTCCTAAGGGCGCTGCAAGTTCTACCTGCCCTCAAACCTTAGGGAGCAGGAGGGCACTGTGACAACAAGGTCAAAGTCAATAGGCTGCCTCCTACTGGGGAGTGGCTTCCAAAGAGTAGGATCTGCCCTCAGATTGCAGCCTTTCACTCCAGGAGCCATCTTGCAATTATAATAACCCTGATAAAACCTAGCCTTCTGCCACGGCCTTGCCTCCTACAGAGTCTGTGTGAACCTACACGCATGACGTGGCAAAAGCTTCAAGGAAGTATGCCCGTAGAAAAAGGTGGCCTGGCAAGATCCTCTATGTTCTTGGCTATTCTCTCTTTGCTGTAACCTCCTTGTCAATGATTCTCTTAATCTTTAATAGATATGGCTCAGTGAGTGCAGTGTTCTTTTCCAAATTATCAACTATGCCCTATGAGTAAAACAGACGAATCTTTCCCAGGAAGTCAAACTCATAACAATGTAACTTTGGCCCAGAACGCTCCCGGGCTCTTGCTTAGATTAGCCCAGAAGGGCAGAGGGGGCTCAAGGACAGTTGTGGATGGGTTACAACAGGAAGAACTTTTGTGGAAACTTCATGGAAATGATTTTGGAGATGGTTTGAAAGAGATTTAGAAATTTGGAACAAAGGAAATTATAAAAGTTTATAGTAAGAGAGCGATAAAAGGCACTAAATTAAACTTTGAACTCTTGCCCTGTAGCCATAACCCCAGTTCTCATCATAGATAGTCCAAGTGCCAAAACCGCGTCTAGCAGCCACCCACGGCATTATGCCAAACGACACGTATGCTCTGACGATTATCTGCTCTCATAGCTTTGCACTGTTATTTCTTAAAAATCATTAAGATTGTATAAACCACAGGCATGAACAATGATCAGCTGATGATGTATTTTGTTTCCTTAATCCTTGTGTATAAAATCCTTGCCTGAAGCTTTGCAAAATACACTCAGATGCAACTTCCTTGAGTTGTCTGTGTCTGTTTGTCACTCATCGCCGACTCCTTGCCCACCTTCCCGAGACCCCTGTCCCGTCAGTCTCAGTTCTCCGGCTGAGCTGGTCTGTCGCAGCCTTCCTAATGTCCTTTCCTATACTTGAAAGCCTTTGACATTGCATTTGATCTTCGCAGCAGCCCTGTGGAATGCCATCACTGGACTCGTTACATCTATCTCAGTCTTGCCAAGGTAGGCATGGAGAGAAACCAGGATTCAGCCAGGGTCACGCTCTTAGAAGGAAGAAATGTCCACTTAAGCCCAAGTCTTTGGAGGCAAAGCCTCGAGCTCTTCTTTTGCATATTACACAGCAAATGAAGTTGACAGTAGTTTTCAGCTGGGGGCCATTTAGCCTCACACCCTGTCAGGGGACATTTTTGTTTGTTACAACTGGGGAGGGGTGGGTGCTACCGGCATTTAGTGTGTAGAGGCCAAAGATGCTGTAAAATATCCCACAGAGTACAAGACAGCCCTTCACAACAAAGGATTAGCCTGTCCCAAATCCATAGTGCTGAGGTTGAAAAACCTGTTTTACACTTATCATAAGGGGACATATAAGGGGACAGACACATGACTGTCATCCAAGTCCTGCTTTCCTGTCTATCCTACAGGCCGACCTGCTTCCCCGAAAAGAAACTTCATGAGTATTTGCAAAAGACTTGGGATATTCCGAAAAAAGTTAATGGCTAAATGTAGAGTTGTTGGATTTTTGTAAAACTGCTGGTAATGTTATTTTCTTTACCAAATTACATACCACAGCTTTCACATTACAGGACAGCTGCCATGCTCCAGATGTGGGCAGTAACCAGAATGGGGTAACAGTAAACGCAAAGGAAAGAGGGGAAAGAAGAAGGAAGAAAAGTGAGCCTATCTGGGTGGGGAAGAGCAATTTTAGTCAATGTGTTTGGAATTTCTCACAGAGATGAATACCTTAGATTCTCTCAAATTTTCACCTCAGTTTGAACATTGGGGATGAAGCCATCTGGGTCATTCATTGCTGCTATCAAAGGCTCACCAGCGCCTTGTAAAAGCAGATTACAGATGGAACGGGGCACATATAAATGTTAACAGTGTGCCGGGGAAACTATTCAAATTGTTCCTGTTTATAAGCACCCTATTAAATGCAAAGCTTCAAGAAAGAAAGCTGTTCTAAGAAGGGTAAACAGAAGTATTTGTTTATTTAGTCCATTTATAAGACCATACCCCCTTTTTGGTTACTTATTCCAGGAGTGGGCTCTGGGGAGCCTCCAAATCAGGAAGTGTACACAATTGGGACTTCACAATGGAAAAGGAGCAGAGGTAGAAGATGAAAGTTCCAGTCCCGGATCTGCCTTCAGCTTGCTGTGTGACTCTAAGAAAGGGTCTATACCTCTCTGAGGCTCGGTTTCCTCATCTATAAAAAGAGAGGGTATTCTAGCTATACCACTACTGGGTATCATTCCAAAAGGATTGAAACCAGAAAACTACCACAATTTATGCATACCCATGTTCATAGCAGCATAATTCACAATAGCCAAACTATGGAACCAACCTAGGTGCCCATCAACAGACGAATGGATCACAAAATTATGGGAAATACACATAATGGAATTCTACTAAGCAATAAAGAAGAACAAAATAATATCATTTATAAGAAAATGGAAGTACCTGGAAAGCATCATGTTAAGTGAGATCAGCCAATCACAGAAAGAGAAGGGTCATATGTTCCCTCTAATATATGCAAGCCAGGGAGTAATGAGGATACAAAAGGGCCTCCAGACAATAGTGGAGAAGCCTCACTGGAGTCAGGGAAGGGGAAGGGGAAGAATGAAGTCCATTAATGGAATTACTACCATTGGCCATGTGTACACATAAGAATATACCAACATCAATCTCAATACTCTGTATTGGGGGGAGGGGGGGTGGGGTGCACCAAGTGCTGTGTGCATGTATGTTACTGTCAACTTGAATTTCATTGTGATATGAGACTATAATGCACCAATAAAAGCACAAAAACTAAATAAATTTTAAAAAGAGAGGGTATGACTGGATGATTTTTAAGGCCCCTTAGGCTCTAATAGGTTATGATTAGATGTGTTTCTGACAATCTCTTCACAAACAAAAACCTTGCCTTACCCTTGAATAAGTCTCAGAGGGAGTATCAGGCCACACTGTGTTGTCTGAGGTCCCAGTATCAGAGAACCGAGGCACAAGCTGTAAGAACTAGGCTGCTCAGACAGAAGAGGTCACTCAGATGCCAACTAAACCCCTTCTGCACTGAGGAACAGGGACTGGGACAGAAGGATCAGGAAATATTGCAGTAAAGGGGAAATTAATTCACGTATGCTGTTTCACTCCATGAATAGTGCAAGGCTAATTTGAGTAATTTATCAATGGGACATGTCATCTCTATCGATGGCTCACTTTTGTAAGTCTCTCAAAGCTGGAGATGGGTGCCTTCCAGGATTCTCTTGTGTGGTGGGGGAAAGAGGGAACAGTAGAGTCTTCAGTGTTTTCTCTTCTACTCTTTTTCTTCTTCTACCACATGGACACTGCAAAATGTTGGAGACCAGATACATATATAAAATAATTTTGAAAGACTGGTAGTTAGGGCCAGAATGTGATTATTGTAAGACTCTACCTGAGTTAAAACAACACAATACAAACACAAAAGCCTGGGTGAAATTAGCCTTTTACCTGAGTCACAGAACAGCCAAACTGTACTAGGTTGTCACTGCCACCTAGGGGTGGAATTAGGAAATGTAGCCTCTCTACCATTCCCCCCTCACCCTTCTTCCCCTCAGAGACCTTATCAAATTACAAATTTTTTTCCTACTATTGTTTTTCCCTATTCACATCTCAGTTAATTTCACTTCAGACACTGTTTTCCATATTTATACCCATTTCTTTTGGCTCCCTTTTTGTTTTTCTTAATTGAGTTTTCTCTGGAAGTTTCCTTCCTTTTCTTCTTTTTTCCTATTCTCTCACATTCTCTTAATTAAATAGGACTCTAATGACAACAAGCAGATATGCATAAAGCTAAGTGATATAGCTGCATCAAATAAATAGAAAACCACAAATTAGAGAAAAATTAGACACAAAGTAATGAGTACCATCAAGGTTTAAACTCCTAAAAGTACCCAGGCAACTACTCAGAGGGGCCAGACAAGTCAGGTATAGTACCAATATATTGTTGTTTGAAGAAATATGATTTTCATTATGCATCCAACTTTAGGACAGTTTTTATTTTTCCTTTGTTCTTTCAATTATTAAATTGATAATGAGTTTACTGATACTTTGACAGGATTTTTTTTCTATTATATGTAAAATGACAAACTTAGAGTACTTCAACTACATCCTGAGTTAAGTAAAATTTTGTGAACTGGTTAAGGGACCCAGTGTAACTTAGAACACTGATTCCACAAAAATAATGTTTTCTGAGTTCTAAATAAGTGAAATCTAAGGAACTGTTGCAAATTCAGACATTTGCAAGTCCAAATTTGATGAGGCCCACTGGCCTCCAGGTGTCTAGGCAGCAACAGGACCCCTAAAAGAAATTCATGGTGGTACTGTGGTCTTTGCCCCGGTTTCCAGTCAAGTTGGAACCATGGGGGTAAGGGGCTTTACCATGCATCACTCCACTAATATTCAGAAGACAGGTTGGTGAGGAGAGTAGGCTTGTTCAAAGCTAGCTTTAGGGAAGAGAGAGGAGAGCTTTCTGTCTCAAATGTCCAACTTCAGTGACTCAGGAGTACGATAAGCTTTTATAAGAGAGGAGGAGGCACATTGGGACAAATGGCAGGAAATATACACATGCAGATTTAGTTAGCCAGAGAACATGTCAGTCTCAGCTTCCTGGGCATCTGTCCTCTGGAGGAAGAAGTACAAGATGCAGAAAATCAGTTATCAGGAAGTAGCTTTTTAATTTCAAAGGGATGTCTGCTTCTTACTTATCTCCCTCACTTACAACAGCTGAGAAGGGCTCAGGTCGTTTAGGATCTGAATAAATAAATTAAATAAATTTTGCTGTTCAATTTTCCTTTTCTTTATTGCCCACCTCACCCAACATAACAGCTTTTGCCTCCTTTAATATCCCCTTATTGCCATCTCCCTCTCAGAAGCAGATTCTTATTTAGGTGGGTTTTGACTATTTATGAGTAGAAAATGTTATCTACATTTCTAATGGCTTAAATGTCAGAAACAGTACTGAATAAACATTACGAAAAGTGCAATGTGTTGGAGGTTAAGCCGTTAGTGGAAACTCATCAAGGCATGCGTCTGATTCTTGAATGAAGAGGGGTTGCAGAGGTAACTCATTCAGTGTCCCACTTTTCCCAGCTCTAACCTCAGAATAATGATCCGTAACAGATTGTAATTATTACAAATTTCTTGGAAATTCTCCAGCGATAGCAGCTACGTGTGTGTGAAAATGAGAGATGTCAAACCCACTGGGAGCTGGACAGGACTTTATGTTCAGTTCTGGGCTCTGTCTTCCCAGACAGTCATTTGACCTTTGCTATCATTGAGTCTCTTTCTTACTGAGTTCTGCATAAAATAGGATTGCATTATCTTAACTCAGCAATCCTAAGAGGGTCGAGTTACTATAGTAAGAGCTCAGAAAGGAACCATGGAAATTTAAAATGTTCCTCAGTCTGATTCTCCACTTTGACCTTGACCTAAGGACTTGTAAGGGAAAAAAACTTGTCACAAAGCAACACCCCAAACCAGAATGAGCAAAAGGCACCAAGCTTGCAGGGAAGAGGCAGGAAAGTCTTGTCACTTACTTTAAAAGACTCTAATGATTCATTTGCAGTGATATTCAGAATATCTTTTCTGGGTAACTTGGAACCAGCACACTGTAGAGACAAGATGTCCAGCAACTGAATTCACTGAGTTAAGAGCAATGTCTGAAAATTCAATCAGTCTAGGATAGATAGATGGATTAATGGTTGTGAATTTACATGGCCCTATCTCCAACTTTTGACTACAACCACTGTGGAAGTGGCACAGACACTCCGGTTTCTCTCATTTGGAAAGTTGAGGACTCCAGCTGAGTTGGGCAGGATGCCCAGGAGCCTTTGTCACTGACAAGTATCCCAGGCTGTAATCAGTTTGCATATCTTCCCTAGACCTGGAAACTGTGCAGAAGTGTCTGGCAGAGGAAGGATATATATTCCTGCACACACTGAGGTCCCCTCAGAATAACTGTCAAAGTCCTCTAGGTGTGCTGGTGGCAGGCATTCATTATTCCTTTGGGCTGCCCCATGGTAGTAACCCTTTCTACATTTGGAGAAAATCCTTTCCTCTGTGAGTCTCAGTCAGAAATAGAATCCTTCCAGCTCTATGTAGAAGCTGAAAAATTCCAGATCCTCATTTTCCTAGCTTCTCTTGCAGCTAGAGTGCAGGCCTGTGACCTAGTAGCTGTAAATCTGACCCCTTCCCAGACCCAGCCATGGGAATTAGCGGTGCTGAGAAGAGAGCAAGCAGAGCATCCCTTCTAGCAGGGCCAACAGCTGGGACAAAATCCATGCTGGGGTCATCTGTGCTTGCTGGCAGGCGCAGTCATTCAGACAACCATTTGGGATATTATTTAGACACCTCAGAGCCTGGTTCCACGGCTCTTCTGGCAATTTTGTGATCTGCCCAATATTCTTTTCCACTTGTATCTGCCAGATGGCTTCTGTCACTTGCCACTAAGGATTCTGAATGACATGCACATACACACCTTCTCTCCCCATCATCTATATTCTTCTTTCCTTACCTTGAACAATGTCATGGTGCAGCTAGCTAAAAAACAACTGCAGGGGAGTGAACAAAGCCCATACTTTCATTTTCCTCCATCATCCACACACAAAGTGACAGAAAAGAAGGAACAATATGCTTTCCTGACTGAGCTGATAGCCTTAAATTCCACTTGCCCTTTCCCTCAAGCAGGATGCTTGGCCAAAGTCAATGGGAATTATATTTGTATAACTAAAGACATTGCTGAACTCAGAGAGACTGGAGAACAATTTAGCATACAACTTACTCCACTGCCAATTCTGAGTTTTGGAAAAAAGAGAACAGAAATTGAATCCCAAGGCCAATCTGCATGAATATGTTAGTCACAGGCTTCTGAATACCAGGCCAAATGTCTCCGGGCATAGAATTCTGCTCAGTTTTATGGTAGAGGGGTCTTCTTAGGGCTTCCGTGTCATCAAGACACCAACCCCCCACTGCCAAGTCCAAATCTACCCAACCAATGTTGACTTACCTAAGGGGCCACCGCTCAGTTGCACAGAGAGCTGTCTAAGACATGCACTCTTCTCTATGCAAAGCCAAAGGGCTTGCAGGGGTCAGCAGAAACAAGTCTGTGGATGGACAAGGTCAGCTACTTTGATGTGAAGAAGACTCTGGCTGCTGCTTAAATCACTGTTCAAGGTTTGGGTCTAGACCCAGTTCTGTTACAAACTATCATGGTGACCCTCAGGAAGTCATTTCACCTCTTTGCTTTCAGTTCACTTGTTTGAAAACCAAGGCATCTAACCCTGGCATGATATAGCAGAAATGGTATTCAGGAGGTAGATAGCTCAAGTTCAGGCACTTCAGCTCTGTCGTGAGCTTTATGACTTTGGGAAAGTAACTCAATAGCACTTCTATTTCAACATTTGCAAAGCAAGGATAATAATGCTTTTTACAGAGTTTAGAAGAATTAGAGTATTGATATGTACAAAGTATGTACTACACTGCCTGACAAGGAGGACTCAATAAAGAGTAGTTTCATTTATTCATTCATCCATTCATCCATCCATTCATTCATTCATCAAATATTTATTGATGCTTCCACTGTGCCAGGTTCTAAGCAAAGTGTCAAGAATATAGCAATGCATGTAAGAGAGAATGTCCTTCGCTTGTGGTACTCTCAAATTTTCCCTCCCCACTAAATGAGTGAGATTCACATGCTGTGACCCCAGGGCAAAACTAGGGCTAGGATCTCTTCAGTCATCCTGTGAGTTACTGGAGGGCAGAGACCAAGTCTGACTGCCCCTGTCTGTGCTCAATGCATGTGTGGTGCTGAATTAAGTTACACACAACATGAAACACTGCAGATGCCATAGCCACAAGTAAAATCATGAATGCTGCCAGATGCAGTGGGGCACGCCTGTAATCCCAGTACTTGCAAGGCTGAGATAGGAGGATTGCAGGTTAGAGGCCAGTCACAGCAACTTAGTGAGGCCCTCAGCAACTTATCAAGACCCTGTTTCAAAATTAAAAATAAAAATGTCTGGGGGTGTAGCTCAGTGGTAGAATAACCCTGAGTTCGATCCCTAGTACGATAAAAAAAATAGAGACCTAAGTGCTTTATGCTAAGTGCTTCTTCAGACTTGATCATCTCTCTGCATTTCAAATGCTTGCTCCTTCCTCTTTTCTCTGGTACTTGCCTCACTCTTTCCTTCCCTATCTATACTTCTTGGATTCTATTACCACTTTGCTATCATTGAATAATTTTTTTCAATGCATCGTATGTCTTCAGCTGAGTTTTAAGAATGTGGACAGTCATGGAGGTCACCTTCATTGAACCTCTCTTCCAGTTCAGCAGTCTCCTTTCTGTCATGTCAAATGCCTTATGATCCAGTCTCCCCTGAAGATAGATGGCGTGGATGGGAAGCTGGCTGCCTAGCAAGGCTGTCTACTTCATTTTTAGGGTGCTTCCATTCTTTCAAGGCTCTTTCTCCTACCTTCTTGCAATGTGTGATAGTTAAACTAGGTTGTCAACTTGACCTGATCATGACACACCCAAGATTATGTGATTTTGGGTGTGTAACAGCAGATTAGACAGAAAACCCTGCCCTGAATGTAGGCAGCAGGATTCTGATAGGTGGGGACTTAGATAAAAGAGGTAGAGGCCGTGTAGATTGTGTGCGACTCGTTCCGAGGAAAGCGCATCTGCTCTCGCCTGAGATCGTCAGCCGCCGGCTCCGCCTTTCTCCGAAGAGCTTGATCTTCTCGGCCTCCTGCTCTTGGAACTGAAACTCCACCATCGTTTCTCCGAAGAAGCTTCCTGATCTTCACATCTTGGATGGGACTGAATTAGTGGTTGCTCCGATCCTAAGACTCCAGCTCTTAGACCGTTCGACCAGCTACTGGTTCCTCTGACTCTCCACGTGCAGTCAGAACCTGGGACTACATTGCTGCAAACTGTAAGCCCATCTGATAAATCCCTTTTTTTTTAAATATACTCATTCTGTGTATTCTGTTAATCTAGAGAACCCTGTCCAATACACAATGTCATTATTAATTATTCATTGTATTAATTATTTGCTGACCACCTATTGTGTGCCATACCCCATATTTGCAACTAGGGGTACAGAAGTGAGGATGCAGTGTTCCTACCCTCCAACAGCTAATGGTCAAGTTGAGATGTGTAGATAAGGATTCTGTCCTCTCAACCATGTGAGGGAGTCTAACATTTATATCTGAGGACAGTTAAGTTGATCCCCTGTTTCTTAAACTACAGTCCTTGGATCACTGGAGTGAGAATCAGCTGGGACGTTTCATCAACTACAATTTCCTGGGCTTCTCCCAGGATTAATGAATCAGACTCTACAGTCCTAGGGACTGGAATATGCAATTTGAATAAGTACCCCAAGAGATCCTCGTGTACCATAAAGCTGGAGAACCCTCAAGTCTTTCCTTTCTTGCCCAAAGCATGTTAAATCCTCTTACCTTTCCTCATATTACATCATTCCTAGGCTCTTCACCATCACCAAGCCTTCTGAAAGCCCCTGTGTGTAAGTGGCTAAGAAGTGACTCTCAGAATGGAGCATACCCCTTCCAGATGATGTGGTCACATCAGCAGAGGGTACTGTTGTTAGCATCTTCAATATGAACACACTGCTTCTATAGAGGAAGCCAAATAATACATTATTTCTAACCACACCACACTGTAGGCTTGTGTTGAGATTTCAATAGAATAATAGTCCTTCAGTCGGGACTCTGAAATATAACCGACAGAAGATTATTTTATAAGATTTGTGAATAGCACATCACAAAGAAGAGGTAGATTATGAAGTTATAATGATACATTTTTTTCTTCAATGAGACCTTAACTCTCAATGAGCCCAAGGTAGCTTTCAGGAACTATGGATGATTTTCTGGGTGTTTATGATCCATCAAATTAATCTCTTAGAGACATTTTCCTAGAGATCTATATGAACTATGCCTGTCTACTGTTTCCAGAATCTACTGCCATTTACTCTGCTGCTTTAAAAATATCATAATATTTTTCCAGACTCTCATCTTTTCCAATATTTCTTGATTATTGTTCACCCAGGATGGTTTCAGGATCTTATCTTCAAATTGTTTCAATATACTAGGAGGTGAAATTTATTGGACCTAGTGATCAATTTGTTTTAATTTTTCACCATCATCATCATAATCATCATCATCATGATAGCTAGCATTTATTGAGTACTTCTATATGTCAGATATTAAGTGTTTTACTTGCAGTTTATATGTGTTTGTGGGGGAGGGGTACTGGGGATTGAACTCCGGGACATTCTACCACCAAGCTACACCTCTAGCCCATTTTTAAATGTTTTTACTTTGAAACAGGGTCTCGCTACGTTGCTGAGGCTGGCCTTGAACCTGCGATCCTCTTGTCTCGGCCTCCTAAGTACTGCAATTACAGTCATGAGCTACCATGCCAGGCACTTGCAGTGTATCTTTTAATCCACACCACAAATCTATGACATACATACTCTTGTTATCTCTTCTTTACAGAAGGTAAACTGAACCAGGTGAGGTTACTACATGGTGGAGCTAGCATTTAATCCTTGACCTGGGTGACCCTAAAGCACTACCTTCTATAATCTCTTATCATCACATCCCTTATCTTGGGTTTTAATTCTTCTTCAACCAAGCTTATTCTCCTTCAAAAATGAAAAGCATGATGAAAAAAAAGATAGTACCAAAAGACAAGTTGAGAAGTTCTCTGTAACTGATTAATATCGTGCTGCATTTCCAAGGAGGACTGTCCCTTTTATTCTTGCTCTCCCTTGGATCCTAACAATCATTGTTCTATTGGTTTTCCTTTCCTTTTTTTTTCTTTTTCTGCTAGCTGCAGCTCACACTGGGTCTTTATGTCACCCAGCACCTTTGTTACAGGTGCCTGCTCCTCTTTTGTCTTCGTCCTTTGCTAGGTGCCTCGCCTTCCATCCTTTGTGCACATCTTTTTTAAGCCTGAGCCCCTGAGAGAGCTGTCTGTGAGCCAAGTCGG
Organism: Glis glis; assembly: GCA_004027185.1. Lineage (NCBI taxonomy): Eukaryota > Metazoa > Chordata > Mammalia > Rodentia > Gliridae > Glis > Glis glis. The sequence goes on from PVJS01012459.1 coordinate 35,440, forward strand.
TCTCTTCCAATGCCACTGCCCTCACCTTCTGCATCAGGATCATTTGTACCATACCATGGAAGCATTTTATTTTTTGAAGTTGCCATATTTCTTGAACCACCTTTCCTTTTTATCACCCATCTTTTTATATCATTCTTTGCTGTGGACTTCAGTGATAGTCCTAAGACCTGGGATACATATCTGACCATGCCTGGTATCTTGTTTTTATTACAAATTCCTAAGATTAATATCCACTGTCTTTCAAGGTTCCCTTTATATTCATTCATTTATTCCTGCATTCTTTCAACACTCATTTATTGAATGCTATTATCCTCCTTTTGACTTCATGAGGTTTATGTCTTGTTGGCACAATGCCTGGCACATATTGGGTGTTCAATAAATATTTGTTGAAAAGTGAAAATCAGTTAGACTTGAGTGGCAGGGAATCATTGATCCCCCCTCCCAACTTTCTGAGCTATCAAGCTGCCTGTAAAGCAACTGAAAAATATGCCGAGAACCTTATTTTAGCAGGATGAGCCTTCCAGTCAATGTCCAAAGAGCTGACGTTCCTCTCCCTGGCTTCTGTGCCTGATTTATGCCTTGGAATATGAAAGAGGGACCATAACCTACCTACAACTGTCATAAATCACTTCCAGTTGTTCTTTTCTTTGTCTCCTCGCTCAGTTTCTGCCCACACTGCATCTCACCCTCTGGGGTGTGGACTTCTGCACTTCCCTGACATCTGATCTATGGACAAGCATCTTCATCAATACCGGGTCCACTCAAAAGTGCTTCCTATGGAGCCTGTGACATGAAGCCCGGGGGACAGCTGTGAACACTTTAGGGAATTAGATTTTCATGCTACTTTATTATTATTCTCCACGTGTGGGTAATAAATTATGCAATTCTTTCAGTGTTACTTCAGACCTCTTCTCCAACATTTTCTTTGAAAGGTCACTTATGTACCTCCTCCACTAGCATCCACCCCGTGTCATATCTGTTGTCCTCTAAGTGGGCGTGAATTTCATCCTCCTCTTCAAACTCCAGTTTAAAGTACTGTTCATTAGGATTCCTCCACCTTTACATGTGGAATCTCTGTAACCAACCTGTATTCTTTCTTTTCTTCCCCTTGAGCTTTTGCACCAATTATACCCTACAGAAAAGCACCCTGGGAAGCTTGCATGGATTATTTCCTCTTCTACCCAATTTGTTACTTACATCCCTGAGCTGGAAGCTTCCTGACTCCCAGTTCTACGCACACTGCATCTAAGCCCTGGTGCTGCCTCAAGGTTCCTTGGTCCAAGCCACACCAGGCTCCAAGCAGTTCCCTGAATGGCCTGTCTTCTCTTGTGCTTCTGGACATACTATTCCCTCTGCTTCCACACTCTGCCTGCCCCACTCTGGGTCCTCTTCCTTCGCTAATTTTCATTCATCCTTAGAGCCTTGCTGTGAGGAAGCTTTCTCCAAGCATTCTCCCTACCAGGTAGGCTAAGCATGCCTACTGTCTATTCCCTCAGGAAGAACTCTACGCATCTCCTCTCCATCCCCCTTTCTCAAATTGCTTGCTTTCTTGTCTGGCTTCTTCTCTTAGCCCTGTACTTCTGGATGTGTCCAGGTGTACTTGACCTTCCGAAAGTTTGGCAAACTTTCCAGTGTGTGCTAAGAAAACAGCAGATTACCAGAGGTGGGAAACATGATTTCAAGGAAGAAGGAAGGAGTGAATGCACAATGCTCAGGCAAAACCGAACTCCCCAAATACAGTCAAAAGCACCCACTCAGACAAGCAGCAATTAAGAACACAGAGTCCAAATTAATCGGGAACAAAAGATCTGTCTATAGCCATTATTTATCACCCAGCAAACACTCTTTCTGTTCCATTGTCAATGCCCCACAGACCACATCTGCCTTTGGACAGAGTGGGGAGAGAGAAAGGGAGAGAGGAATGAATAGAAATGAGAGTATGAGTCTCCCTTTATTTATTTATTTTACATATAAATCAGCTAATCTGTTTAACATTCATATTAAAGTTGTAATCACCTTTGTACACATTAAAGTAAAAACTGGCACAAGTAATAGGCCTTAAGAATAACATTACAATAGCTATTAGCATATAACAGCTACCTTATCAACTTACAACATCCCTATAAAATAATAACTGCATCCAGGATTGATTTGCAGGAAATTCATTCTCCCGACGCACTGAAGCCTGACACAGTCTGGGGAAGGAAGAGTTGAGCTGTTCTTTGGCTGACTCAGAGAGCAGCTCTGGGAGGTGGGAGATCTAGGCATGGAGACAGAAGGCTCACGCTTTAACTATGGCTCTATTATCCACATCTGGGGCAAATGTCTTAAGCTAACAGTTTAGTCAGTTTCCTTAACTGCAAAATGTGCATATGGATATTTTCAGCCTAATGCTTTTGTAAAGAATTAAATGAGATCACAGGAAAGGACCTGGCATGTGGGCAGCAGGTGCTTAAGAAATGTTGGAGTCTTTTAAAAACTGCTGGCTTCTAGAGGGTTCCAGAGTGGGACAAGAAGATGCTGCAGAGAACTGGAGAAACCATGTACAATAGTGTATTTTCCTCTACCCACTCATTAGACATTTGTTGAGGCCTTTCAGAGACAATAGGATGATACCAAAAATTTTTAAAACAGAGTTGTTCTTCTTTCGGGACTCACAAGTGAGATGGAGAAACATCAGACAAGCGACAAGGAGGAGAGAATTGAATACATGATGTGAAAGAATATACACATCGTGTCAAGGAAGATGAAAGAACATGAGCGACTTTAAGTGGGAAACAGGAAATAAATTAACGGAGGAGGTGAAATTTGAGCCTAGCCTTGAAATATGAATAGTACTTCAATAAATGATGAGCAAAAAGATATTTTAGGCCAAAGGAATAGCATAAACAAGACACGAGGGTTTGGAACATCCAGCAAACATTAAATTTATTATTATTATTATTATTATTATTATTACTGCTAGAGCTTGGAAAGAAGGGAGGATGGGAGGAAAACACTGCTAAGGTACTTTTCTTCCATGATTGGCCTAAACATTTTGATGCTGAGTTTTAAATACTGGATGCCTGGTACCACAGCCCACCTCTTGGGACAGACTGATCCAGATATCTAGACGGAGGAAAAGAGGGTTAGAACAACAGTGGAGGCCAGCTTATTTTCACAAGCCATTCTGTCTTACTTATTCCTAGCAGGCTACTCATGTTAATGCTGATAGCTACGGAGACACAGCACACATATTGAGTGACTTCCTACCACAAAATCCAGGAGGAGGGCTGCTGGCCTTCTGGCCCATGAGAGCACACTAACTGCCATTATGGTGTAGGGAAATGACCAGGAGGTATTATATGTGCTCTAGCTGCAGGACTGAAGGCAGAAGAGGGTGAGGGTCCAGCACCTTCCTGGGTCACTGAGGAGGAGCTGCAGGTACCTGTCCCTGTGTCCCTGAAAAAGACCCTGTCCCTACCACCCAACTCCATGAAAGAAAGGCAATGGGGCTTTTCTTAATCTGGGAAAATCTCTTACTTTGTAGCATTGCTAGACCATGTATCTGAGGCCTCGAGCCACTCATGTTCAGAGGTCTTTTCTTAATGTATGCCCTCAGTGCTGTGGGCTCCCGGCCTGGGGAGCTGGGGGAGGCCTCCAGCTACACCGCAGAGGGTGGCTATCCTCTGGGGTGCCTCCCAGCCCTGTGCCCGTGGGGCCTCAGATGGCAGTGCCGGAGCACAGATCTGAGCTTCTGCAGCGCTCGCTCCCTTGCAGGGGGACTCTGCCAGGGATGGCAGCCTTTAAATGCCTCATTAATATTCAAATCTATTCAAGTCATTTCAATTTGAATTCTATGCATATTATCAGATAGAACAAAATGCAAATAGCCGGGCGTGGTGGCGCACCCTTATAATCCCAGTACTTTGGGAGGCGGAGACCGGAGGATCCGGGTTCTCGGCCAGCCTCAGCTCTCTTTCTCTCTCTCTCCCTGTTTCTCTCTCTTTCTCTACTTAGTGAGGCCCTCCGCAACTTTGTGAGACCCGGTTTCAAAAATAAAGTATAAAAAATAGGGCCGGGGGTGTAGCACAGAGGTAGAACACCCCTGGGTTCAATCCCCGTTACCGCAAAAAAAAAAAAAATGCAAATATATACAAATTCACCCATATGAAGAAATAAATAGGGGGAGCTCTGCATAATGGGATTATAATCATTCTCAGAGCTTTTCTCTCTTCCCCCTTTGTTTCCCCAGAGCCCCGAGGCCTGGAACTGGTCTTGATCCTCCTACCTGGGACTGCTTAGCAGCAACATAACTTCTCCTGAATGCAAATTCTTTGAGGATCGAACATTTAAAAACCTATTTAAAGATATTGTTATTGTGCGCTGATTGATTCTTACTCTGGGCTCTCAGGCAGAGTTGGGGGGGGGGCTGTGGGTGGGTGTGGGGTTGAGGCCAGACTTGGGGTCCCATCTGGAGGCTCAGAAGTTGGCTTCAGCCAGGATCGTCAGCCCAGCCCTCAGCGGTGCACACCGGCCCCCAGGCCTTGCGGCCCAAGCCTTCTACAGAGTCTTGATGTACCTGGTGGTCACATGGGTGGGGAGGAGGCTAAAGGTCTTACATTTTCTCTAATCTGAAGAAGACTTTGCCGAATCTTTAAAGTACACTAAAGACCTAAATGACCCATAGTAGCGTCCAAACACTACAGTGGTACATGTTCTGTCTTGGTATGTGGCAAGACATGCAAACTCATCCCCCAGCAGCCAGCCCTCCCTCTCTTTCATGCACCAAGTCCACCCATTTCCCCCACCCTCTGGGCTGCCAGGACTTTTTCTAGCCAGATCTTCTTTCAAGAGCCAGAAATTCAACCATGAATGGAGGCGAGGAAAGAAAAGCCCAAGTGCCGACAGTAAGCCTTCTGCCCTGCAGTACATCTGGTGTAAAAAAAACACAGTGCCCATTGTTCCTTTTCTTCACCCTGTTATTGTTGTTGATCTCTATTTCATTTCAATGACTCCAAAGACAGGAGGAGGCCAGGTATATGGTATTTTAAAGGAGCATACTCTATGCTAATGAAGCCAAAGTAAATTGCTATTAAGAATCATTTAGTGAGGTTTAACTACAGAATCTAATAGATGTGCCTCCTAATCTCTCCCCTATGGAATCCAATGATAGTTGTATCTAGAAGTAGCTCCATTGATTAATGTAAGCATAATTTATGCCAATTCATAGTGTAATAATGTAATAACCATTCCATTTTAAAGATCCTTTGTTTAATAATCCCAAAGTGCTTTGCAGATATAAATGGTATATGTGTGTGTGTGGGGGGGCAGTCATTCTCTCTAACTTACAGATAGGGAGACCGAGGCAGAGATTTCTCACACAACAGGTAAGATAGGAAAGACTATATTTTTCCTGAAAGGGAGGGACCATCTAGTTTTTGTCTTTGGTTCCTGTAGTAGACAGAAAAATGGCCCCCAAAATGCCTGCATCTGTCGCAACCCGAAGCCCCGTCCAGCAGGGCCCCGAGAAGAACCACACGAACTCTCTTTAAGGTGCTGCTACGTCTCTCTTTAATCTGCAATCCTCGGAACTATGTACAAAACGAAACTCCTCTCTTCGACTTGATTTTGCCCAGTCCTTATATACCTTCTTGGAGCAACAGAAATAGATACAAAGTCTTTTTACCATACAGATACAATGTTAACATTTGTCTGGGCAAATAGAGTGTTCCCAGACAACCTCCTTCCCCCTTCCAGGGTCAAGTCTCTCCTCTGAGAACATTTAGCTGTTGTAAAAAACACAGCACACTTATCAGCAGGTCTCAACCTGCACCTTTGGTTGAGCTTGTACCTCTCAGGGCTATATCCACAACTCTAAACCAAGGAAATAGCTCTCGACAATTCCCCCTTTTTTTATTATTTTAAATAAAGCCATCAACTATCCAGTTGTGGCGCAGATGACTGTGTCTGTCTTGGGTTGTTTTCTCCAAGGAATAAGCCTTACCCGTCATTGGAGCATAGATATGATCCTATCTATGTCCTGTCTTAGGTTGGCTTATCTTGAGAAAATCTTACCCGTCACTGACTACCAGCCACTGCTCAGGGAACAGTACGAGGCTTAATTCCATGTGCTTCAGCCCTGATCTTCCAAGGTGTGCTGAGAAAATATTTTACCAAGGTAGGAAGTAAACATAATCCCAGAAGAAGGAGAATTCCAAGACCCGAGATACCTCCCAGACCAAGAGGGTAAGGTAGCCCTTAACCTATTTAGAATATTTGCCGCTGTTTTTACTGTATTAAACTTAAGCAGTTTAGTATTTTTAACAGGGATCATGACAACAGAAGGTTGTTGAAGAATCATTACAAGTGTCATTAAGCATCACAGATATACAATTAGTAAAAGTACAATTTCTATAGCTAACATTAAACACATTTGTTTGTATAGTCAATATCTACTACTAACAATACAAAAGGTAAATTAACACAGGCAGAAACATTGCCTTTTAACTTGTTTCCTGATTCAGCAACTTTTCCCAAAGCTGCACCCAGCTTCCACAAATAAGTTTTCTAAAATCTAGTTGCAAATTGCCAAAGTCCACTGAATATGATATTGTGGCACTAGTGTCCCTTAAATTAGACCAGTCTAAAATATACTTGTCACTTCCCGTCATTTTAGCAGCTGGATGGAGCGATGGTGGCATTCTCTTCATTCAGCGCCCATACTTCCTTCTTCTGTATTCTCGATATGGTTGTTACCATCAGAGATTGGTGCAGTAGAGCAGGCAGCATCCATTTCCAGGTCCACATGGCAGATGCACCGCTCCAGAATCCGGACTGGCTTTTCTAGTCCTGGAGGGAAAACACAAACAGCCCCTCGAACCCTGGCTAATAGGAGGCTGCCATCTACCTGTAATTAAATCCTTCCATCTAACCCATCCCAACAATTGAGAGGGTCCATTCCAGTGTCTTTCCATTGCTGACAAATTATTCTTATCAACAGTCAAAAAATTCAGAACATATAGTATCATTGATAATTGGGAATTGGGGAAGGTAGCATACCCCCCCCTTTTTATTCTATAAAAGTACTGTTTTAGGGTGGCATTTAGTCACAGCAAAACAGGTGTAAACCATGTTTTTTAAATGACAAGGATTTTTTAAATGGTATTAAACATCAGATATAATGTATTGTATAGAAGAGATCACCCATTGGTTACACCTTGTATGTATACAAAATTCACATTTTTAGGGTTACAGGCTTTTATGAAACATTTAGATAAACTTTTGCTTATTCATTTTTGTTAGGTATGGTGTTAGCTGGGACAGACTGGAATTTTACTTGTAGATTTTTGCTTATTTAGATTTTTTTCCTTGTGTAAAAGGGGCAGAGAAACAATACAGAATCATTAAACTGAAATATGAAAAGGGCAGTCGACAAATCTCCTGCACTTCTTATTTGTGGTTTTTGTTTAAATGTTTTTGTTCAAATGTTTACGAAGTAGATAGGCTGTCACCTTGTAACAGGATCTCCCAACCTGCAACATATCTACCGGCAGTAAAACACAGATCTTTAAACTCTGAGTTTGCTAAAATGTAGCGACCAGAGGTCTGACCAAGAGATTATCTTGATTAAGATGTAAGATTCTTGTTTAAGCTAGGCCTTAGTAGATTGTTACCTAGAGCAAGAAGAAACCCTATTGTTCTAAGAAAACACAGGAAACTGCCTTAAATAAATGTGAAAAAAAAATCTTCGCTTTTAGGCAAGTATTTTGTAAAATTTTGCCAAGAACAGATCAATGTCTTAAGAAAACCTAGTTAAATCAAAGAATTAAATGTGATTTTTAGAAAACCCTTTAAATATTTTTTTAATTTTAGCCAATCTTAGTTACACATACAAAATTTGAGTTTTACCTTATATAATTCATCTTCAACTTTTTAAAACCTTCTGTAACATGCTTAACCTTATGTAATTTTAGTTCTCATCTTTCTCTTTCCTTTAACCTTCTTACTAAAAAAATAGACAGATACAATCTTGATTGAAAAAGAAACATGTTAATAATTTTAATAACATTTTTACTCCTTTTTTATCAACAAATTTGAATTAACTTATTTTTTAAGAATTTAGGTCACATGAACTGAAAAGGCACCTGGATCCGTCTTAGTTGCCGTTATCATTATTGAATTTATTCAAAAGCCAATTTTGGTACCATAGACAGACAACACATTTATACATACAGACATACATCTAGACAGACAACACAGTTATACATACAGACATACATCTAGACAGACAACACAGTTATACATACAGACATACATCTAGACAGACAACAAATATCTTATAGCTTTAATTTGTTAGGCATCTATTTCTTGTTGACAGGAAACTAAGCATTGTGCCTGACTATAGATATCTATTT